>JBBHKE010002798.1:17248-84039 GCA_037447655.1 Zygnema cylindricum
GGTTACCGGGGGTTGGCAAATATACGTCGTAAATGCCAGTAGGCAAAGTAATATAAAAGGTTTCCCTTAACGATTGGCGTCTCTGTTAAAAACGACGCGCGTTCATCAACAGTCTTTAACATGTAAACTTCATGTCAAAGCATGTTCGATGCATGGAAATTCAAATCTAAACTGCCAGTTAGGCAGTTTGTTGAAACTGACCGCTTTACAACATTGCCGCCAATTTTTTCAAACTTGTTTGACGGATTGACCGTCAAATCTAAACTTAAAGGTACGTAGCTTGTACGAAACTGTACTTCAAATGTACAATTTCTGACAACTACTTGCGCGCAGCAAAAATTGTCTCTGCGGTTAGCAATTCCCTTTGGAAAATATAATGAAACGGATGACCGTAAATGCTGCATATAAACGGTTGGGGGCCATTGGGTCATCAAACACAATTCCCTTTGGAAAATATAATGAAACGGATGACCGTAAATGCTACATATAAACGGTTGGGGGCCATTGGGTCATGAAACGCTGCGCTCCCTGAATCGCTATTGTACTACAGTACAGTACACCGTGTATCGCTACTACACCGTGAATCGCTATTAGCGTAATGAAATTGATAGCGTAATGAAACAATTAGCGCTTTTTACGCTAATTGGGAATTTCATGTTTTTTCCAAACAAATATTTATTCTAATTTATCATTAACTCTAATTTTTAAACTGCTTTGTAATAATGGTCGGCGCAAAATATCTCCATACTAAAATATGTGTATGTATGAAATTGTTCAAATCGTACGCCGTCGCGTTTTTGTGACATCCGCGTCATTTTTTCCAGAGCACATTTACATACGCGCGCGTTAGCGTAAATATTTTTCCTGTACTTTTTTACTTGAAAAAGTACAGAATAATACGGATCTGACATTCCGTACACCACACTAGTTAGAAGGGCACTATATTACAGTTATAAACCTTATTAGGTGGGGTACCTCAAATAACATTCATAAACATTCAGAATGATTAATTCTATTTGTTTTTCTATTCTATTCTATTCTATTCTATTCTATTAATTCTATTAATTCTATTAACCAACCTATCGACTCGGATGGGATTCATCTACTCCGTTGCTCTAGGGGCGGTGAACGTACTGTTGCGCATGATTTGGTTTGCGACTCAATTGCTGCAATTGGCACCGACGCAGGCTAAACCGTGAGGCGCGAAGTTTCTCATGTACTACCTCCTCGCTCCCAGTCTAATGGCCTCCTAAGTCCTCGGGTTGACTTGGTTTTCCTCCATGGGGCTGGGAGGACTTTGGGTGATGTGGTCCTCAGGGATCCGACTGGGTCCCACGTTTTTTCTCGCGCGGCGGTACATACGGGCGTGGCGGCTCGGGACGCAGCAACTTCTAAGGAAAGGGATTACGCTCACCGAGACCCGACGGACCAATTTGTGCCATTTACCGCAAAAATTTTCGGTACTTTGGACAAGTCTTTTGATGATTTCCTCCGCAACTGTGCGAAGAAGACACTTGAGTCTCGCGGTCCGGGGAGCCCTCGCCCGAGCCTTCTTGTTTCGTTTTACCATCAACGAGTATCAGTAGCTCTTCAACGGGCGCAAGCTGCGACCCTTCTGTAGCGGAACACAGTGGCGGTCTACAGTGGCGGATGACAGGCGGGGCCTCCAAGATCTTCCACCAAGGGATCCAATCCACATCCACGATCTTCGAGGGTGTGGAGTTTAGTTTGTTAGGGTTGTGTTGTTTTTCCCTTTGTATAGTGTCATCTTTAGTAAACTTGCTTAGTTTTGGCAGTTATTCTAATTAGATTTGGTGTCTTCACATGTTTTCTTTACCTTTGTTTTCTTTGGCAATTTTTTAGCATTAAGTGTTTATTTCCCTTTTTTGAACCCTTTCGTACATTGATGGATATTTCCATCGCTCTTTTTGAAATAAAGAAGTGATTTGGGAATTTGCCTAAAAAATGGGGTACCCCAATCAGAGTCATGAACGCTAATAGCGATTCACGGTGTAGTGTTGATGTTTGTTTCGCCACTTAAAACACGTTTTCCCGTACACACTTATCCGATTATGGATCTGATGGTTGCGATTGAAAGGCAAGATTCTCACCTTCGATTGGCGATCTCCATCTGAAAATCGGACAAGCTGCGGGCGATGTTTTGAATGAAAAAAGTAGTAACACTAATAGCGACACACGGGGTACAGTACGAGTGTACAGATTGCCGTTTATCGCTATTAGCGTCAATAATTTTTTCGCCACTTGAAACATATTTTATCCGTACATACGTTTCCGATTTTCAGTTTAAGACCGCCTATCGGAAGCTGCGAATCTTACCTTTCAATTGCAACCGTCGGATCCACAATCCGACAATTATGTACGCATAAAAGATGTTTCAAAGTGGCAAAAAAAACATTAACACTAATAGCAATTCACGGTGTAGTGTAAAGCAATTGGCCAATGGTTAGTGCAGGGGATTAAAAGATTTATTGTAGCTTGAAGGGTCGTAATTTAAGGGCGTCGATTGAATTATCAACAGTAATAGGCAGTTTAAAGTGTTTGTCGTTTCCGGCTCATAAGTGCAACTAATCGAACTGCAAAAGCTCAATGATAAAAAAATAAAAATAGTTCTAGGAAATCGGCCAACCAGTTATGGTGTTACATTAAAAAAAATAACAAAAAAAAACGTTGAAACAGTTTTACCATAAAACCGCCGTGTTTTTTCACATAATTTATGTTCTTCTCGTAGTTTTATGATTTTTCTTTGCAATAGCCACGCGGCGAATTGGGAGCCGCAATTATGACCCCAATGGGCCCAACAAACATATTATCGCGCGAAAAAAAACCATTTTTATAAACCGAAAAATACGACGCTAATAGTGATTCACGGTGTAGTGTGGCGTTTTATGAACCGAAAGTCTGGGTTCCCGTTATCTCATACAACGCTCGTTTCGAGGTGACGCGCTACAGGAGTCGACTCTGACAAGTCAATATTTTGGGTTAATATCACCTTTGTACGTCACCTAAGAATAAAAAAGCCATACACTTCCGTATATACACGCGGTTGCCTTTCATTTGCTGAATCCTCTTCAAATGGGTAAACGTGTTTTACTGTTTTTCATCTCCGTTACCATTACGACATCGAAATCGAAGTCGCTCGGTTTCAAAGGAAAACGACCCAAAGGGCTTCCGTCGCTTTCGCTGTCGTTGACAAATGATTGCGAATCACATTAGGGTTACATTAGGATTACATTTGAGTGAATTTAACGTACAGTTATGTCGATAGAAGTTGGTACTTTCCTTACATGTTTTGTTTGTTGTTTTTTCCTTCTTTGGGTGTTTTCGGTTTACCTACCATCTTTTTGTATTTTCGCTGCTTTTGCCTTGCTTTTCATTTTTATTTATTCCCCGCACATGCAGTCTTCCAATTTTTGCAATACTATCTACTTTTATTCTCATGGACTCGCATGATTTATCATCGTGCTTTCTAAAAAAGTCAACCACATATATAACATAAAAATAATCAAAACAATAATGCGATAGTCCTAACTATAATCATGATGATGACAAGGATGATAATCAGAGTATCAACAATCATTAAAATGTGTTTCACATTCGTTTGGTAGGGGAGGAAACCATCCACTTCTGTCCTTTGCGACTTATTTTATTAAAATTTGCGTCCACTTTTAAGTAATGGATCACAATAACAAGGATGATAACCCCGAGAACCATGATAGGAAGGATGATAAAAGATTAACAAGGACAATTATGAAGATGAGGACGATTATGTTGATGATGGTAATAACGATGACGATTACAACAAAATGATAGTAACAACGTAGATGATAACGAGGATCAAAGTAACCTTGATTATAAAAACAAGAACGGTTATAGGACCTGTCACAATCATGAGGAAGATCATGACCATGATAACAACAACGACGATCACAATCACAACAATTGTAATAACTCACTAAAAGTCAAGAGAAAGAGACTAAAGAGTGATGAGTAATGTATATGTACGGAATACTGGGCAAATGCAAACTACTTATAAGGCACAAGATTTGTAAGTGCTAGTTGTTAAGTCTAATAATTTTTACAAGACACCGAATCGAACGTCCCCTATGGTCGAAGACACCCTGATATAGTGTTTTTTTCCTGTATGCCATGCTCCGTTTTTATGGGGAGCACAGCGAATTTCCCGGAACATGGGAAAAATGTAAACACAAGTTTATATTCCACTCTTGGGTCCAAGATAACAACGGAAAAGATAGGCTTTTAAGCTAGAGTTTTGCTAGCCAAGACAAATTTTTAAGAACCTCTTACATCTTGTATTGTTCAATTTCAAATAAAATGCACATATACACTTTATTTATTATAATACATCCCATCACTCAACCATAGCAAAAAGTCACATTAAAAATTTATATCAAGACTAACCACTTTCAAGACCATAATATAAGATCTTGCCTTGGCTGACTGCTCAAAATAGTGTGGGTGTTTTAGTTATAGCTCCTTAGTAAAGACATTCATGACATCGTGTGGCAAGCACATTTTGACCTAAAACGACATCTAAACACCTTACGCTGGTGAATACACAACATTTTTCTTTCCCGACGAGACCGTTTGGATATGAAAAGCCTTATATATTTTGGATTTATTGGGAAAAGTATAATGATGATGATGATTCTTTGTTATTATGAGTAATGAATTGAAGTTGTCAACAGTTGCAACCAACGCTAAAATCTAAACGTCCACCAAATCACCCATAAGCTAAACCTCCAGCGGCACTAAATTTCTACCGGTTTAAACTGGGACTTGTATGTACTATCAAATCAATAACAACTTCCAATTTTGGTATGGGGTCTAGATAAACAGGTCAGATTTAGTTAAGAATTTAAAAGCAAGTTGACTGTATCCAGTGCCATCCCGCGAGCAATGTTTGCTCCGGAAAAAAATCCGAGGAAACACAATCAAAAAAATGATGGTGACAACAGTATTATTTACAACACCCATCGGCCAAAGAAATACGACAGAAACATTATAGTATTTTTGGATACACTTGTACTAGAATGACATTACTTATAATTCTGAACCCAAGAAAAAATCATGATTGTCGAAACTGCATTTATTTTTTCCTCCTCCGTCCACTCGTCATCGAATGCACTAATCAGCTTCACGTGAATGCTGTCCACGCTAATATTTTCCTTAACACGAATAATCGAAGCAAGCGGATTGAATGAAAAGGCGAGGCAATGGATCTTCATGGCAGAGAGACTGACCTTCGGAAAGTCACTAAAAAACACATCTATGTTACTAGAGATATCATCAAAACTGCCATTTCCACTATTCGAGAAACTCCTCCAGAGTAGTGCCCACTTTTCATTACGAAATTCTTCGAGCTTTGGGTTTTTCTTGTAGATTTCCTGAGCCATGCCACCTTCCAAACCTAAGCTTTTTATGAAACGATCGCTACATCGGAAAACCACATCTATGGATGTCTCTCCACCTGCTTGAAATTGCTAATTCTCAAAGTTTTCAAAGACAAGGTTGACCACTTGGCTAATCAACGCATTCCTTAATACAGTACGACCTTGTTGTACTATGTGATTCAGTGTGCGGGAGACGTATTTATGCGGATCCATACCTTCCTGCTCAAAAAATATCAAAAGTTTTCGAGTAAAAGTGGCAACGACTTGACGAAAGTCAAAAAAGGCGTTTTTGAGATGAGTAGGAGCAAGTACATCAACTCTCGATGAGCCGTTGTCCGCCTCCGATAGCTTAGCATGAGCTGTCTCAAGGGTTTGAAGGTCGTTTTGCAATTTAGAAATACGCTCATTTGCCGTAGACCGATCATTATGGAGCTCTTTGATTGTATTTATTGTCTTGTTTAATTCTCTTTCTAAGTAAAGTACATGTTGGTGCGTCATCTTCATTTTTTCTTTGGTCTTCTTCTCTTCAGAAGCGATTCCTTCAACCACACTCATTTTGAAAGGAACGTGCAAGAGAAAATCCATGAAATATATGTTAATATAGAATAACTTCATTTCGAAATACAACTAAGTGAAAAAACTGTGGCGTTGAGTCAACACATGGAAATTTAAACTGGCAGTCACTTACTTGATTGCATTTTTCAGGCAAAAAATTAAACTAGTAAAACCACGAAAACAAGTCTAACCTTTGTAAAACTTGCATTCGCATATTTCCAGTCTAGAATTGGCCAGATTTCAAAATTATTCCATTTTCAGCTCATCATGAGCTGTAGCATCAGCGGATCGCCATATTATCAAGGACATTTCAAAATAGAAAAGCACCAAGCTGAAAGGGAAAACATGTTTCAATCGAGTTGTCAGAAATGACAAGCCTACCTTTTTCTTCGAATCTTGTAAAGTTCTCTGAGGTTCTTTTACTGTTGCAGCTGTGGCGGACGACCTTTCATTCCATCCGACAAAGTCTTTAGAAGTCCTTCCTCCCACCTGTGGCACGGACTCTGTAACAGTAATAGCGGATCGAAATTGTTTATAAAAGGGTATTTAGGAGTTATGATTATAGATTACTAAATTTGGTAGACGTTCGCGAAAGAATCACGCGATTTGGAGTTATATTTCAAAAGTTATAGCCATGGGTGCACTTAGGTGGCAGTGCGGGGTCTAAATAACAGGTGGGTATCATTGAAACGGGTTAAGGGTCAAATTAGTACCGAAATTTCGCGTGAACGTTTCATAAAGTTCTAATGAAACGTTCAGTATGCATGGTACTTCGTTTCGTACAATTTTTAGTACGAAACGTCACTTTCACTTAAGGGAATTTCGTAGGAAGTTTCACGTGCGAAATTTGTGACGCATGATCGTGCGAAGTCGCGTTTCGTTTGGTGCGCGCTTTTGCACTTAAATGATACGTAGTGAAACGTAGCGTTTGATTGGTTAATAAAGTGCTAAGTAGTTAGTAAGAGATTTCGCACGTTTTTGCATTGGTAAGTCTGAGTCCTTGCTGATCAATGATTGGCCCAGGTAAAAGCCTGTTCAAACGGAGCTTTGACTCTGGCCTGGCGAGTCCAGGGCGATGATGGATAAATAGTGAAGTGTAAGAGGGGAGTATACATCTTTTTCCTTCGGGGAAAGTTTGTGGAAATTCCGGCTGATCTTGGTCCTGAGCTATTAACACCAAATTGGAGAAAAGGCATTTTTGCATGGAAATCTCTTACTAACTAAATAGTGTTTTAGTAGTTAAGAGATAGAATTATTAAGAGTGGAGAGTAGTGGAAAATACTTTAAAAAGAAGGGTTGAGCCACGAGGGCAAGAGACCAAGCTAATGTTATGTGGACAAAAGCTTCTTCTAATTTAAAGTTTATCCTTATGTGAGTGTTGTCAAATGTGGATGTGTGTTTTCCAATGTGTGGAATGTGTGGTTGGAATTGTTTGTAGTAATGGGATTTTCTGAGAGGTAGGAGATCCTGTTACATATGGGATCAAAGCTTTGGTTAGAAACCAGGGAGAAGTTTGCTCACCCGAAAATCGATTGCCGTGATCGGTGAGGGTGCTCTGACCTGTGTCGGTGGAACCACAATGTGAAGTGGTAGGGGATTGGAGGGAAACTAAGTGACCACACTGCCAGCGGCCGCTGGTTAGATGTGGGGCGTGCTTAGGTCCTAAGGACTAAGGCGGGGTGGGCAGTGTAGCCACCGCTGAAGCTCACTCCAATTACCTAGAGGCCAAACAAACTTGCCTTCTCCTAGCAATGATTCATGTGTAGAGGGAGGGCTTGAAGCCATGAAGGGTGAGGATGTGAGGATTATAGAACAAAAGATCCTGATGTAGTGGGAAATGGGAATTTGCTAATGGAGGAGAAGGAAAGTGGAGTACTTTACTTCTTCAAGAGCAAAGGAGTCCAGAAATGACTCAAAACTTTTCAAACCCTAAATTGTTACCTTGATTGATTTCAGTTTTGCTGTTGCAAAATTTATGGTTAAATCTTACTTTTGAGAGCTTTCAATTTTTGCTATTGCAAAATTGGTGGGGAAATTCTTACATTTATGTTTCAATGTTGGGAAATTGAAAATTTGAATTTGTACTAACTTATTGTCAATGTCTTTTTAATTTCTCAGATCTTGATCTTTTCAAAGGATTTGTTAAGGAGAAGAAGTTTTGGATTGGAGCAATCTAAGGACTTCAATTCTGCAGCAAATTTCTTTGGGAAATTATACTCTATCTTTCCTTTTGCTTGATTTAATTGTGTGATAATGGCAAATTCTGCATGGAAACGTGAAATGGAGAATGCTTTGAATGTGTTGAAGAAACGAACTGTAAAATTGGTAAAAAAATTTAATAATCATTCTGCTGCTGTGGATGAACAAATTTGCGAATTGAAAAGTGAATTGAAAGTTGTTAAAGAAAATGGGAATGTTTCAAATGAGAAATTGGATGAGCTCATTAATTTAATTCAGGCAAAGAATGATGTTAATGACCAAAAGGGTGAAAGTAGTAAAAGAAATGCCAATTTTAGGGAGGATGATCATGATAGACCTAAGAAGATAAGGGATCTGAAATTGTCTATTAGTGAGGCACCATCGTTTGATGGTAAGAAGATTGATGAGTTGGATGCTTGGATTTTTCATATGGAGTATTATTTGGAATCTAGGAATTGTGATCGCGATGATTATACTTCTTTTGCAGTTAGCTGTCTGAAAGGCGATGCTCAAATTTGGTATTATACTCAGAGAAGGTCTAAATTGATTCCTGATAATGCTGATTGGGAAACTTTTAAAACCGCGATCAAATCGCGTTTCTTGTCTGTCACTTTTAAATCCAGAATGGAAGAAAAGTGGTTGAATTGTAAGCAGACTGGATCTGTGAAGGATTATATTGTAGAATTTGACTCATCTAGTATTCATGTCATAGGTTTGACTGATGAAATGGCTAAATTGCATTTCTTGAACTATTTGAATCCTGTACTGAAATCAGAGCTAAAACATCAAAATTTTAATAATTTGAAAGAATTACAAGATAAGTCATTGGAATTAGAGGATCAGTTGGGGTATAATCGGGAAACACGATCAGTAAGGGGTAATTTAAATGAAGTATCACAGTGGGATGATGAGGAATTTGTTGAAGAGGGTCTGAATGCTGGTCTGGTGAATAGGCAAAATATCTTCAGGGGAAATCAAAGGGGTGGACATAGTGTTAATGCAGGAAATAAATTTAACAATAGAGGGGGGTACATTAAAAGTCCTAAACCAAACATTAATGCCCAGAAGTCTAACCTTACCATCCCCACATGCACTATTTGTCAGAAAAAGGGTCATAGGGCATTTGAGTGTGCACAACTGAAAAAGATTAACTGTTATAACTGTGGAGAGGAGGGACATTTTAGTAGAGAGTGCATAAAACCCAAAAAGAAAGTCACTTGTTTCAAATGTGGAGGTCCAGATCATTACGCTAAAGACTGTACAGATAAAGGTTCTCTAAAAATAGCCGAAGTAAATGAAGGTCTCCAGAGGATATTGCATTATACTTAGCTGAGCAGGAAGCCCAAGAAGTGGGAAACGGAAAGGACTAACTGAAAGTCCTCAGTTGAGTCAACCGGATCCAGAAGTTAAAGAGTTAACTTTGGAGGGCAAATTAATGAATGGAAAAGTTAGGATAGCTGAATTTATTATGATTCTCACTACACTGCATAGTTTAAACAATCCTTCTGATGAAATTCTCAACAACAGACCTATGTTAGGACAGTTAAGTAATGATGACACCAGACAGTTTGATTAGATTCGAGTCATTAGTGGAAGGAAAACCGTTGAAAGTAATGGTTGATTCAGGTGCCACACAAAATTTTATTTCACAAAAGCTTGTAGAGGAAAATAAAATTCCTACTGTCATAAGGGAAAAACCTTTACATGTTCAAGTGGCAAATGGTAATAAGTCCACATTAGACTTACAAACTGACACAATTGAAGTGGATATTCAGGGTCATAAAATGAAAGTTGTGTGTGAAATAATGAATTTAGGAAGTGAGGAACTAATTTTGGGAAAGCCTTGGTTAACAGAACATAATCCTCAAATTAATTGGGAAATTAACACCTTAAAAGTGAAGTCTGAAAACGGTTGGAAGGTTTTGCAAGCATTATCTCCTAAGAAATTGCATAGGAATCATATAAACAATATAACCAGATTAGGAGTGGAAGGTTTAATATCTGCTAAACAATTTAAAAAGCACTTAAAAGATAAAACAAATCATGCTTTCTTGTTGTTAGTAACTGAGGCAGTTACTGATGAAAGAGGGGGAGAAAACAATAACATTGATGTCATCCCTAAATCAGACACCACTAAAACTTTTGAAAAACTAAAATATGATTTTGTAACTGACATTAATACATCTGATGTTGCTGTTAAAGATTTGATTTTTGAATTTCAAGATGTTTTTCCTAATGATTTACCCTCAGGAAGGCCACCTTCCCGAGATGTAGAACATGTTATTAACCTTGAACCTGGATGTAATCCTCCTGTCACAGGAATTTATAAGCACAGTTTCTTTGAGCAAGAGGAGTTAAAGAAACAGATCAAAGAACTCTTAGAGAAAGGACATATTCAGCCCAGCAAATCACCGTATGGAGCACCAGTTCTCTTTGTCAAAAAAAAGGACGGAACGTTGAGAATGTGTGTCGATTATCGTAGTCTGAACAAGATTACGGTGAAGGATAAGTATCCGTTACCTTTAATTTCTGATTTGATAGATCGTTTAAAAGGTGCTAAAGTATTTTCATTGATTGACCTGCGTAGTGGCTTTAATCAGGTGCCAATCAGAATTGAGGATGTTGATAAAACTGCTTTCAGGACTAGGGTGGGTCATTTTGAATGGATAGTAATGCCATTCGGCTTAACGAATGCACCGCCTACTTACCAAAGATTAATGAACCAAACTTTTTCTGATTACATAGATGAGTTTGTTCAGGTGTTTATTGATGATATTCTAATTTACAGTGAATCTAGAGAACAACATGTAATTCATTTAAGAAAAGTGTTAGAAAGGTTAAAAGAAAGAAAATTATACGGAAAATTGTCAAAATCCAGCTTTCTTAAAAGTGAACAATTATTTTTGGGACATATAGTTAGTGGGGAAGGTGTTAAAACAGATCCATCCAAAATCACTGCAATCCAAAGTTGGAAGCAACCTACTAATGTCACGGAAGTTAGATCATTTTTGGGATTGGCCACTTACTACAGGAAATTTATAAAGAACTTCAGTATGATCGCTGCACCTTTGACGGATTTGCTTCGGGAAAAGGAGACGTTTGCGTGGGGAGCTGATCAAGAGAGAGCATTCGAGGAACTAAAAGGGAAGTTGACCTCTGCTCCTACACTGGTGTATCCTGACCCTGCTGGGGAATTTGAAGTTCTGATTACTACAGATGCATCTGACAAAGGTCTAGGTGCAGTCATAAGTCAAAAAGTCGGCAAACACTTTCATCCTATTGCTTTTGAGTCCAGAAAATTCAATGATGCTGAAAAGAACTATACAGCACAAGAAAAAGAATTACTTGCAATTGTACATGCATTGGTGAAATGGCGATGTTATTTGCATAATAAAGAATTTACAGTTCACTGTGATAATAAAGCCCTTTCTTATTTGCAGAGATTAAGTGATGCACAGATTATGACTGGCAGACAGGTTAGGTGGATGCAAAAATTAGCATATTTCAAATTTAATGTCAAACATATTCCTGGGAAGACAAATGTAGTTGCAGATCCTTTAAGTAGATGTTTTGAAATAAGTGTTATGGTTCAGGATGAATTGTTTTTAGATACTGTTAGAAATGGTTATGATAAAGATCCTTATTTTGCTGTGATTTGCAAAAATATTTCGGGAGGAAATTCTGACCCATTGAATGAGAGGCATGTCAAAAACTTTAGACTAGAGGCTGGTTTACTGTATTTGCAAATTGGGGATAGATTATGCATTCCTGAAGTCGGAGACTTAAGAAAACAAATTTTACGGGAAGCTCATGAGCATTTAGGACATCTAGGTCGAGATAAAACCCTTAGTCGGTTGCAAAGTAGATTGTTTTGGCCTGGGATGGCAAAAGAGGTGTCAAAACACGTAGAAAGTTGTGTCCCTTGCCAACAGAGTAAACCTAGTACCCAAAAACCTAAAGGTCTCTTAAAACCTTTGGATATTCCCGAAAGACCGTGGGAATCTGTCAGTATGGATTTTATTGTTAGGTTGCCTGCTACATCTAAAAGGAATGACAGTATCATGGTCGTAGTCGATAGGTTCAGTAAAATGGCAATATTTATCCCTTGCAAAACTACTCATTCAGTTGTAGATATTTCAAAGTTATATTTTGACAATGTGGTCAGACATCATGGAGTTCCCCTGTCTATAGTCAGTGATAGGGATTCTAAATTTACATCTGCATTTTGGAAAGAATTGCAGCAAAATTTAGGTACTGAATTAAAAATGAGTACCTCTTACCATCCTCAGACAGATGGACAAACAGAAAGGATGAATCGTACACTGGAAGAAATGCTTAGGACTATTTGCAGTGGAGTTCAAAACACATGGGAATCCAAACTGCCATTAATGGAATTTGCATACAATTCATGTAAACATGCTAGTACAGGATTCTCACCATTTGAAGTTGCATACGGATACCAACCGAGAGAAGCATTAGACTTAATAACAGGGATCACACAAGAGAATAGGGGTTCAGGAACGGAATTTTGGGAATATATTCAAACAGTTTGGAGAACTGTCCGTGATGCATTAGTAGAGGCACAAAGGAGGCAAGAATTAAATGCTAACCGCAAACGGGGTGATTGGGTGTTACGCACAGGTGACAAGGTTTGGCTTTCTACAACTCATTACAGGTGCAAGATCGACGGACAATCGGATCCTACGGGGAAATTTGCTCCTAAGTTCATTGGACCATTTACTGTAATCGAGATGATATCGTCAGTTGCTGCCAAATTGCACTTTCCGGCGTCAACAAAAATTCATCCAGTGATACACATTAGCCAATTGAAACCAGCGAATCTTCGACCAACCGAAGGAGAATTGGAATTGGATCCCTCAGTAATTATAGAACCTGAAGTACACAGATGGGTAATAGATTGGGTTGGTCAACGGTTCAAGGTCGGAGATACTATATTCTGGCAAGTGCATTATCTAGGGAGGCCTGAGGATGAGTTGACTCTAGAGGATAAAAATTCTGAATTTTTACAGAGGTATTGGAGAGACAATAATATAGAGGTCCCGTCTTGAGAATTAAAAATGTTTTAACTGAGGGCAGTTAAAAATAAGGAGGGGATGATGTAACAGTAATAGCGGATCGAACTAATTTATAAAAGGGTATTTAGGAGTTATGATTATAGATTATTAAATTTGGTAGACGTTCGCGAAAGAATCACGCGATTTGGAGTTATATTTCAAAAGTTATAGCTATGGGTGCACTTAGGTGGCAGTGTGGGGTCTAAATAACAGGTGGGTATCATTGAAACGGGTTAAGGGTCAAAATTAGTACCGAAATTTCGCGTGAACGTTTCATAAAGTTCTAATGAAACGTTCAGTATGCATGGTACTTCGTTTCGTACAATTTTTAGTACGAAACGTCACTTTCACTTAAGGGAATTTCGTAGGAAGTTTCACGTGCGAAATTTGTGACGCATGATCGTGCGAAGTCGCGTTTCGTTTGGCGCGCGCTTTTGCACGTAAATGTTACGTAGTGAAACGTAGCGTTTGATTGGTTAATAAAGTGCTAAGTAGTTAGTAAGAGATTTCGCACGTTTTTGCATTGGTCAGTCCGAGTCCTTGCTGATCAATGATTGGCCCAGGTAAAAGCCTGTTCAAACGGAGCTTTGACTCTGGCCTGGCGAGTCCAGGGCGATGATGGATAAATGGAGAAGTGTAAGAGGAGAGTAGACATCTTTTCCTTTGGGAAAAGTTTGTGGAAATTCCGGCTGATCTTGGTCCTGAGCGATTAATACCAAATTGGAGAAAAGGCATTTTGCATTGAAATCTCTTACTAACTAAATAGTGTTTTAGTAGTTAAGAGATAGAATTATTAAGAGTGGAGAGTAGTGGAAAACACTTTAAAAAGAAGGGTTGAGCCATGAGGGCAGGAGACCAAGCTAATGTTATGTGGACAGAAGCTTCTTCTAATTTAAAGTTTATCCTTATGTGAGTGTTGTCAAATGTGGATGTGTGTTTTCCAATGTGTGGAATGTGTGGTTGGAATTGTTTGTAGTAATGGGATTTTTTGAGAGGTAGGAGATCTTGTTACAGACTGGTTGGGAATGGAATGTGGCATTGGCAAACTACTCTATTTCGTGTCCACGTAGCTGGCATTGGCTTCTGAGAACTTGTAGCAGTCCACGTAATCGGGCAGCCCCGATCCGCTATTCCTTTCTTCCGAATGGTGGTCCAAGAACTGTCCGGTTGTGTCATTGCAAGCACGATCTGGTAGAATCCCAATATGACTGCGTATGACTATTCTATGATGAACATCACAATATAACAGGTAATTGTCTACCAGTGATCTCGCAGACGACGTCTCTTCTAAAGAAAAATTGTTGCCGAATCTCCTAACCTTTTCACGGAAGCGGTTCATAATGGATAACGCCGTTTGTTTTATCAAGGCTTGAAGGCCTTCCTGTGTCAAGTTATGCAACTGATTGCTCAACCGTATCTCCAATGCCTTTGTGTAGCGCTCACTCTTTAGCATGAAAATTTTAACAAAGTCACAATGTATGAAGTATCAACATGTAACTGTATTGCCTGATAAATTAGCCATTCGAGGAAGGTACGAGTGTTGATCTCCAACCTTGGATCATTGTCATATAAGATTGGTAGCTCAGATCACGTGGGCCTTTCGCCGCCATCAACAAGATAGCTGAGTAACCAATGAAAGTCTTCTTTAGCAAGATGGTTACATAGCTTGACAAAGGCTAAAGATGACTGGTGAAACAGGTTCAACATTTCTTGATGAAAAAATTGATGGCTTGAGGGACTAATTTCACATCGTCTAAACCTTTTGCATAATCTGCAAAAACATATGCAGTTCACCTTAAATCAGCAATAGCGAGGAATGGTTCGTACAACTACGTAGCAAAACTTCAAATGTTCCATTGACATTTTTCAAACAAATCCAGAAAGAAACAATATGTATGTATACACAGATAAAACAGAGGAGCATTAAAACATTTAATTCCAAAAGTGAAGCACAATGCGAAGTACCTGTCTAGAAAACTCCAACAACGGTAGAGATTAAACCATCGCAACTCAAAAAATGGGTTTTTTTCCAAGTCAAAAGCCGAGAAAAACTGAACCTGCCAGACTGTGGATTCTAGCCAAATATAAGAGAAACACGTGTTGGACTCCTCATTCATGAGTCCTATTTGGCCGTAAGACGGTTGATGCATGAGATAATGAACGAGCATACTGTCGTGACTCACCAACGAGGGGCTAATTTCTCACCTACGATGACATTTTGACATGCCGAGACCTCCACGGGACAAGTTTCATCTAGATACTCTAGGACACGAAATGAGTTCTCTAGGAGGGGATCTCCTTGGAGAGAGTAGCTTTCGCATGGGAGAATGGTAATGCATCTGAAGCGCCTTTCCGCAGCCTGCTGATGCTCGGACGCGTGCGACACTCGCCGTCTATTCGTTTGTTCAAGAGGAGAGTTTCAGCCACTCGGCTTCACCTCCCTGGATCTATGAAACCAAGAGCCAGTGACGACATCCATTGTGAGAGGAAGGCAACCGAATGGAGAATGACAGCGAGAGCTAAACAATGGGACAAGGGACACAAAACGTGAGAACCAGAACGGAAGAGACAAAGAGGCAAAGTCATCTGAGATTAGCGAAAGCAATAACGACCAACCAACATCTAGCAACTTTGTCGTACTTGTTTGTAGGTGTCAGATGAAATGCCTTTTTCTTTCCTCTTCTGTCTTTCTTGATTGCTGTTGTCTGTCCTTTGTCTATAATATAGTTCAAAAGTAGACGTTTTTATGGTAGGCCTTTGGTAGACGCACAAAACTTGGCACAAAACTCGCGCAGAGTAGGCATACTGTATGTGTGTGTGTTGTGCACACTCTTGTACGAACGTACGAATCTGACGTATGATCATAGTACAGCGCACGCCGCCGGACGAAATTTTTAGCGAATTGACACGGCGGAGGATGACATTCCGCGAGAAAGAAAACACGGAAAAAATAAAAAAACGCGGACGTAAGTCTTATCGTAAGTTGTGTTATGGGCTTTTCATGTGATCTTATTACATCGCTACTTAGATCAGCGACCGTCCGATCATCCAAATCTGACGGTTTAAAAAAAATACTTCAAAACTCACAGAAAAAAAAAATTTATAGTGAGAAGTATGAAAATTGTTAGAAACAAGTCCATTATAAAAGGTTGTTCTATGTTTGAAACGGGTGATGTGGCAATAGGCTGCAGTAAACTTAGGTTACAAACGTATACACTGAAGGCGGCTGGCAAGTTTGACTGTAGACAAGGACGCCTGGAGGAAGGGTCTCAAAGAGAAGGTCAGACTGGGGCCATGGATATTGGGGTTCATAACCGTGGGTACAGCGATTATACATTCACGTACAAATGGTACATTCTTGGCCATTTGTACAAATGTAAATTTTGCAATGGTTTTCGTGGCCGTTGGTACGACAACAACCCTAAAAACGTTCAGATTGTACATTACCGTGATGCTACTACATATTTTCATCGGCGCATGCCCGTACACATACGCAGCTGCGATTTTGTCCATTTCGAAATGATGATTATTCCCGGGCGGCTCAGCAGGACCCGAGTGGTACCAATCGCATTCGAACAACACATTCACTGCCACGACCTGATGGAAGGTCGCCCGTACACATACGCAGCTGCAATTTTGTCCATTTGGAAATGATGATTATTCCCGGGCGGCTCAGCAGGACCCTACGTGGTACCAATCGCAATCGAACACCACATTCACTGGCACGACCTGATGGAAGGGTGTTACAATTATTACTGCCAGTAAACGTGATCGTACAATTACTGGGAACGCCTGATTGAAGGTTACCCTTAGTAGCGATACACGGTGTACTTTCATGATTATCGTGAGAAAACCTCACTTCATTATTTGTTTGTTTTGTTTTGTTTTGTTTTGTTTTAGTATCTGTTGGCTCTTGTAGTCTTTAAATGTTCTATTTCTTTTTGTTCTATTATTTTTTTTTTCGGTTTTCCACTTTTTGTACTCAGATGGTTTTGCCATAGCAATTTTTGCAATAAAGACTTGTTTCTTTTTACCCCCTTTGTACTTTGATGGTTTTTCCATCGCACATTATGTAATAAAGTTTACAGAAAACCTCCTGGTGAAATACTATGGACTTCTACTGGAGGCATCTGTTCCTCCTGCGCTGATCTTCCGAATGCTTCTGCTTGTTGAGGAGCTTTTTTCTCGATTCTGTGTACTCATTTTGAATTAGGTGCCTATGGCGACCTTTTTAGTTGCCCTTCTGACGGAAGTCGCTGGTACACTCGTCCTTAAAACGATCGTTGCAGTTGTAAAAGGGACAAAGAAATCGGTGTCCAAATATATGAAAAGAGAATCATGGTCGATTGAAGTGAAACACAAAAAAGGAGACGACAAGCAAAAATGTATGTTCGAGATTAAACTTGAGAATAACAAATTGTCCATTCACAAGGTTCCATACAGAAAACTGCAACCTTTGATATCAAAGTTATCAAATGTCGGTTGGGAATGGCATAACAATTTATTTCGTCTCCAATGGTGCGAAAGTGAGAGCTCTGCTTTCATGGATCAGTTGGAGAGGACGGGCTTGGTGGAGGGAAATGTAGCAAATAAGTGCGTCATCATGCGTCTCAAGGATCTGATAGGTCTCATGGCCTGCTCTCTTGATTTCTTCTGGGAAGGTCTGGTAGCTGAACAAGATTTTAATAGCAGCAGAGCCCTTATGGAATTGAAATGCAGGCAGTATTTGCTGGAAAATGTGTATGATGGGGAAGTGACGATGAAATTTCCAAGTAAGCTTGCCAGATTTATGGACCTGTCTGTCAATGTGGTGTGTTGTCAGGCTGGGGAAAGGAATAGCACAGATGCTGGCTTGCAGGAGGAGGTACCGAAGGTTCCAAACAGGGATCCGGGACCAAGTTCGGAATCTTATTGGGAAGATTCTGTAATATTCGAAGGGGAAGAGGTACCGAAAGTTCCAAACAGGGATCAGGGACCAAGTCCGGAATCTTATTGGGAAGGTTCTGTAATATTCGAAGGGGAAACAACAACAGGGAGTTATCTGCTGGATTTATTAGAATTGTCGGCTGAGGAGCCATGCCAAGAGGAAAATCCTAGAATGAGAGAGGGAGAAGGAACGTCAACGGGGCCAAAAACTGGATGTGTTCTGCTGGATATGTTTGAGCCAAGAAACGAGGAAAGAGGTCGTTGAAAAGAAAGGTTCACCTGAAAGCCCAAATGTTCAGGTATTCTATGACGAGGAAAAGAAGAAATTGTCTGTTGGAGTGACGACAAATAAGTTTTTTTTTCTGGCTCCTACATGAAAATGGAAAACTTTCTTTAATAAGGTGGAAATAGAGGTCATGCATGGTCCAGACTTCCATGATTAGTCTGTTCCTATCATTATCTGCGCACAGTAATAATGTATCAATTTGCAGAACTGGTGGAAGCGTTAGCCAGAGGTGACGATGCATAGTTATCTGCAGTGGAGAGCTTCTTAGTCTTTCGGCTCTTGCAATGCCATCCATTCGCTCCAGTTTGATGGCTGAAGTGAGTGAAGATCTCATGGTATAGAAATGCAACAAAAGATTGTACTGCAAATCGGGGTTTGTCCAAATGAGAAGGTCGAAAGAAATTGCAGGCAATGGATAAGGTTATGTCCAATGAAAGTTGTGTCAATGAGAGTCAGAGCAATGAGAGTCAATGAGTTCAGGAACAGGTTGTGGAAAGGAGTAATGGGCAAATGCCTGATATGGCTGGAGGAGCAGATGACTTGCAGGCTTGGATGGAGGATTTGATTTTCAGCTGTTGCGAGACGGAAGTAAAGTGATGCTTTCGAGAATGAGATGAAGGCCAATTAGACTATCTTTGGCGAAGCACTTGTAGAAATTTGGTCCACTTCTACACGATTTCAAAAAAAGATTTCGAGTATCAGAAATAATTATTTATGTATGAGAATTCTATAGTGGATTTGTACTTGGAGATATTTGGAAGAAGTGCGCTTTGCATGAAAATCCAAGACTTGTTTGATCTGATGTATTAGTCCCTGCCAACGGACTTTATTGACTGGTGACTGAACTAGATTACAATAGGTGTGGGCCAATAGAATTAAAAATGCAGCAAATAATTGAGGTATGGTCACGATTCTGGAGCGGCAACAATGCGGTACGTGAAGGAGATGGTAGAGTGGATAAATAGACTAGTTTATACTTAGTTTTGTATTTTTTGAACACTGTAGAGAAGGAATGTTGGCATGAAAGGCCACAGTTGTGAAAGCAGTTATTGTGGAGGTTAGGTAGATTTAACCTTTCTTGCAATTCATGATCGACGTTAGGAAGGTATCATAATAATTCGGCTTTGTAAGGGATGTATACTTTCTGGTTGCAAATAATCTGTCACATATATATTGGAGTTAGATTAGGCAATTTCATTGCTTGCTTTAATACTTTTGGGGTTACGAAATGCAGTAAAAAGGTTGTTGGCATCACAGCTCAAATGTTTGCCCATTCTGAAATTTTAGTCATAGCCGTATATACTGTGGATCACTACCAATTTCGAATTGTTTAAGCTTTTCTGGTTGTACTCGCTGGTAAATGGATGGCTAAATTGTAATGTGACACACTGTCACCACCTGTCACAGATTCTTAAATTCGACGCTGGTTACTTAAAGTACAGAATTTACACCATTGGTATTCTTTGAGACTTGCTAAAATCAAAAGCTACCAACGTCTAAGAAATTGTCAGACTACAGCTGACTAATATTGTGGACATTTTTGAGAAACAATCCCAGCTTTTCCGCAAGTAGGTTTCTGCACTGTATTAGAGGAATTAACCAGATAACAGCACATTTCCCATTTAGAGAACTTAATCCGTATGGGACGCATAGGTAGATTATGGAAGGTTAGAAGAAACGTACCCCAACTGCTCAGCTGTTGGAGACACCTGCATCTGTAGAATTTGATTCATTTTAATTGGGATGGTTTAGTGAACCTTATATTTATGAATATTTAGTAAATGCATGGTAGGAATACTAAGTGTGTACAGTTATTGATGATGGAGGATCGCTGTGAGTCAATGATGATTCTTTTCACATGTTAAAGAAGAGAATCTCGCTTCATAGTTTTGGTTAACGTAAGGAGGGTAATACACCGCCCTTCGTTATGTGCTACTTTTATACAAGACATAGAACTGCAAAGACAGGACACTATACGACCAATTAGAAAACTCCGTTTTCCGAATGATGATTTTGCAGGCGGTTATTCATGTACTTTATCTTGACAAGCCTGGAAAAACAAGGAGCCCTAATTCAAACTCTATAAGGAGCTTTATGCCACTTGAAAAGTTGTGGCGCGTATTCCTAAAAGTTATACTTAATTCATTCTGGGAAGAAAAAGTGGAACTCTTGGAAACATGGAGTGCTGCCATATGTTGTATTGTACTTTTCATTTCTTGTACTGTATTTGAATTGAAACGGGAAAGTAAATCTTCATTTAAAAGCCTTATGAACGGAGCGAAAGGTTATACCAACCATTAGCTCAAATACTTGAACAACAAAGAAATCGGGTAGCTGAAAAAAACAAAAAATGCAAACCAAACCTTTCAAAACCAGGATTCAAATGTAACTTTAGAAAATATCCTGCGGTTTTTTCTGACTTTGTTTAGATTCCGGCTACTGGTGACATCTCTCTTTTCAGGTGTTTCCGTACAAGAAGTGTTTTTTTCAAAATGTTCTCAGTTCGATTTGTGTATCTTGTACTTAAACTGAGTATTTGTACCTTTTCATGTCACACTATTTGAGGCACATGTCGAAGAGTTCTTTACGGAAATTATTTCAATTACTAAACAGTCCTCTTATCTCTCCAAATCGGGGGAATACACTTGCGGCCTACGAAGTACACCGTGTATCGCTATTCGTGTTAATAACTTTTACGCCACTTAAAAACATCTTTTCTCCGTACACTTCTAACCTTTCAATTGCAGCCGTCAGATTCTGAATCCGTCAATTGTGTACGGAAAAAAATGTTTTAAGTGGCAAAAAAAACATAAACACTAATAGCGATTCTCTGTGTAGCTTTTGGATGATCGAGGAGACATTTGACCTCGCCTCTCGGAAGGGTTGTAGTGTTGCGCGGTATCGTAATTTCGGTCCAGTTTTTTGGTCCAAATGTTTCTCGTTTTGGACAACTCTTCCGGTTATGGACAGTTGTCGTAGTTTGGAGAGGTGTTGGGCGACACGCGTTGCAAGTGTTGTTTACATTTGTTCCCTCCCTCCCAGCCTCCCTCCCACGCTCCCTCCGACTCTCCCCCTCCCCCTCCCCCTCCCCCTCCCCCTCCGCCTCTGCCTCTGCCTCTGCCTCTGGTATTGGTCCATCTGTTAGTTTTTTGGGACAAAAAAACGGCTGATAGTGATGGCAGATCCAGTCCAGGCATTGCCGCGTGGCGAAATTTGTAGGCTGGTTCAGGACAGTAGAATGGTTGTGGTGGAGAGAGGAGAGGGAGGGAGGAGAGGGAGGAAGGAGAGGGAATGAGGGAGAAGTTTGAGAGGGAGGAAGAGAGGGAAGGAGTGAGGGGGTGAGAAGGCGAGGGAGAGAGGAGAGGAAGGAGAGGGAAGGATTGAGGAGGAGAGGGGGCGGGGATAGGGAAGGAGTGAGATGGAGGAGAGGGAGGAAGGGGAGGGAGGAAGGAGTGGGAAGGAGGAGTGGGAAGGAGGAGATGGAGGGAGGAGAAGAATGGAGCCTAAAGGACAATAAAACAAGGTTTGGCTGGGCAGGGGACTTTTTTTTTTTTGTCAAATGTTGAAGAAAGGAAAAATTTGATGTTAGAAATTTGTGTTTTTTTCCCAATACCTATGGCAAGGAGTACTATGGCACCTGCCATTCTTGTGAACCTGCCCTAATGTGTTCCCACTCTGTCCTCTCTCTCGCTTCTCT
Organism: Zygnema cylindricum; assembly: GCA_037447655.1. Taxonomy (NCBI): domain Eukaryota; kingdom Viridiplantae; phylum Streptophyta; class Zygnematophyceae; order Zygnematales; family Zygnemataceae; genus Zygnema; species Zygnema cylindricum. Next base: position 39,419 of record JBBHKE010002798.1, read on the forward strand.
TTCGTCTCCTCTCTTCTCTGTTAGTCTCTTTGAATAGAACCCATCAAACATTTACGATAAATAGTGAAGATTGTTGGAACAACAGACTGATGACCAATTTTTTAATAACAACAGATTATCTCCTCATTGGCTCATTTGCAGTCGCTCCATAAAATCATTAAAGAGAATAAACAAGCAGAGAGGGAAGAAATCGAGGTGGTTTTCTAGAGTTGCGTTCGTGCAATTTTTGGACCAAGTAGGAGACTTGGCTGAAAATCAAAATTGTACATCTAAAAAGTTTATCTTAGACTGTCAAAGTAATCTATTATTGTGTCAATCGAACTTGACTGACATGTGAATAAATTTCCATCCACCAGGATGACTTTGGTAAAATGATAGTAAATGTAGGCATGGTTACAATATACTCATACTTTTGTCACCATTTTACATTTTTGTCTTCTACCATCAGTTTCCCATGTCCAGCTAACGGACTCTATGTCTATGTCTATCACACTAAATATTTGAGTACCATCTCATTTTGCAAACTTCACTGTCGCTGCCACATTCTATACTTTACAAGACTACAACCAACCAATGAGGTCAGACCAAAAAATTCCCACACTCCCTACACTAACAAGACATAAAATTCCCTTCTCCGGCAGCTTCTTGGAACCTACTACACTTCGATTCACTAACTATTCGTTTATGACAAATTATTGCAAACGAAATCATCAATCCTTAATATCCTGGCGCCCAAACCTTGGACCTTCTAACTCATACTTTTTCTGCAACTCATCTGCTTTTCCATCGGCTAGTCGTGCCTCTCTTAACAACAATTGCAGATCCACAATATGTTCCCCATTTACTGCCGCAACTATTTCCCGCCTCTTATTCGCAGCCTCCATTCGAAGCCTCTCACATCGAGACATGGCCGTCTCCCTCTCGTCCGCATTCGCTTTATCAAAATGAGAAGCCATCGTCTCCATTTCTGTAATGTCCTTTTCCACCGCCTCCAGTTCTGACTGTAGGTTTAGCTTCTCCTTTTCCTCTGCAATTACACAGTCTGTCCTAGATGCTTCACATCACTCCGAGGAGTGCGAGCATTTCAAAATTCCGAGAGCTCATTGCGAACGATATGTTCTGTTGCAATTCTGACATGCTTTTCTTCGACATTTCTGCACGCTCTTGCACAATCCAAAAGTCCTGATTTAGCTTTTCTCGTTTAGCAACCATTGTCTGCAAAACCAGAAGTACACTCATATTTCAGAATATCATTAAGTTTCAGGTAGCCAAATTTAACAAATCAAGAAATCCAGACAGTACATCTTGCAAAAGATTAACAAATGGACCGCCTAAGGAAAATGCATTTTCCACAAATCCAGCCTGTACGACAATGCCAAGCGATTAGGGCAAACATGAACCTACTATGTGACAACAACTGTAACAATTTTCTTAACGTAATGTTATTTGTTTAATTAGCCACTGACTGCAAAAAACAATATCTCACCTCTAATTCTGCCCTCAACCTGGCAGTTTTTTCATCAGCTTCTCTTTCTTCAGCTGTTAACTGCAAAACTTATTAAGATTCCACAGATAATTCCAACCGCCCAACTTACCCTTTGCTGGCCTAACCTTGCAGCTCTACTAGGGATGACAGGAAGACATCGACGTTGGGCCGATATTCCAACGTGCGTTCCAAACACCTAAGCAGGAGCCGCACAGTCTTCTATAAGGCCTCTCTGGGCATTGCAGAGCTCTTTGAATCCAGTTTTGTACAGAAATGTACAATAATCTCGTTATCAACAACGTCATCTTTCCCCCATCGGCTTACACAAGAAATTTTCTGAAGTTCATCTAACAACTTATGAACATCTTGGATACGTTTCATCCCTGTCAGCAGTGCAGAATAATGATTCTAAGTGCACAGGTGTCAGAAGGGGGACCCACACGACCGGATCTTGAGATGTACGGATCTATATAGCCGAATGTTCCACATAGGCCCGACATATTCACCTGGTTCCCCTCACACAATTTGGCCAAACACATATCACATATTTTGCTTTTTCATTGTCGTTGAGAAGCACATTCACCGGTTTCAAGTCTCGATGCACCACATTTCGCTTGTGCATGTACGCCACATCAGACGCCATTTCTCGACAAATTCACACTTTGTCCTTCCAAGTTAAGGCACCTTCCCTTTCTCCGAGGTAGTCTTGGAGGCTGCCTCCTGACATGTAGTCGCTCACTAGACAGGGTCCACTAGGATCATAAAGTGAACAGTAGACGATTCCAAAGAAGACGTAAAGTTGACATATCTTCAACAATCAGTAGCTACTCTGAAATTCAATCATGTGTGATTATGTGTGTATAAGTTGTTCACAAGCCTCAATTTGATCCCATCTTCAAAATAATTCCTCAACAGACGGACATAACTTAGAATACGCTGACTCAAGGGCTTGAAGGTCGTTTCGCAATTCAGAAATGCGCTCATTTGCGCATTTGCCGTAGACCGATCATTTTGGAGCTCTTTGATTGTGTTCATTGCCTTGTTTAACTCTCTTTCTAAATAAACAATACGTTGGTGCGCCATCTTCATTTCTTCTCTGGTTTTGTTCTTTTCAGAAACGATTCCTTCAACCACACTCGTTTTGAAGGGAACCTGCAAGAGAAAATCCATGAAACATATGTTTATCAAGAATAGCTTCATTTCGAAATACTACTAAGTGAAAAAACTGTGGCGTTGAGTCAACACACGGTAATTTAAAGTGGCGCAGTCATTTATTTGATTGCAACTTTCAGGCAAAAAAATACACTAGTAAAACCACGAAAACAAATCTAACCTTTGTAAAACCTGCATTCGCATATTTCCAGTCTAAAATTTGCCAGATTTCAAAATTCTTCCATTTTCAGCTCATCATGAGCTCCAGCATCAACAGATCGCCATGTTATCAAGGACATTCTAAAATGGGAAAGCACCGGGCTGAAAGGGAAAACAGGTATCAATCGAGTTGTCAGAAATGGCAAGCCTACCATTTTTTTCGAATCTTGTAACATTCTCTGAGGTTCTTTCACTGTTGCCTCTGTGGCGGACGGCCTTTCATTTTGACCGACAGAGTCTTTAGAAGTCCTTAGTCCCATCTAGTTGGAAATGGAATGAGGCATCGGCAAGCTACTCCATTTCGTGCCCATATGGCTGGCATTGGCTTCTGAAAACTTGTAGGAGTCCACATAATCGGGCAGCTGCTTTCCGCTATTCCGTTCTTCCGGATAGTGGTCAAAGAAACGTCCGATTGCGTCATTGCAAGCACGATCTGGTAAGGCCTTACATTGTCACTATGACGAACATCACAATATAGCAGGTAACTGTCTACCAGTGATCTCGCAGACAACATCTCTTCTGGTGGACAACCGTTGCCACTTCGGTAGCGGTTGATAATGGATAACACAGTTTGTTCTTTCAAGGCTTGAAGGCTTTCCAGCTTCAGGTTATGCAACTGATTGCTCAACGGTTTCTCCAATGCATCTGTGTTGCGCTCACTCTTAATCTCACATGAGAACTTTTAACAAAGTCACAAAGTGTGAAGTATCAACATGTGACTGTAATGCCTGATCAATTAGCCATTCGAGGAAGGTACGAGCGTTCACCTCCGGCCTTGGATCATTGTCATTTAAGATTGATAGCTCAGATGACGTGGGCCTTTCGTTGTCATAAATGGGATAGCTCAGTAACCAATTAAAGTCTTCTTTAACAAGATGGTTTCCTAGCTTGACAAAGGCTAGAGATGGTGAAACTGTTTTAGAATTTCCTGAAGCATGCTCAGTGGCAAAGACACCAATGTTCTAAAAAAAATTATGGCTTGACGGATTAATTTAGCATCGTGCAAACGTTTTGAATAACCTGCAAAAAAGCATGCAGTTCGACTTCAGTCTGCAATAGCGGTAAATGGTTCGTACAATTACCAGCCAAAACTGCATATGTTCCATTGACATTCTTCAAACAAATCCAGAAAGAAACAATATGCATGTGTACACATAAAAAACAGAGGAGCAATAAAACATTTGAGCCCCAAAAGTGAAGCACAATGCGAATTAAATGTCTGGAAAACTCCAACAACGACAGAAATTAAACTACCACAACTCAAACATGGGTCTATTTACAAGTCAAAAGCTGGAAAAAACCGAATCTGCCAGACAGGGGATTCTAAGCAAAATAAAAAGGCAACCGTGTATGAACTCCTCATTCATGAGTCCTATTTGACAGTAAGACAGTTGATGCATCAGACAGAGCATATTGTCGTGACTCAACAAAAAGGGATTATTTTCTTACCTACGACGATCTGTTGATGCGAAGAGACTTCCATGGGACGCGGGTTATCTGCATCTTCAAGGACGAGGAATGCGTTCTCCAGGACGGCATATTCATCCTGCTGGAGCTCTTCCGCAGCCCTCGCAGCCGTGTGGCCCTCGCAGCTTATTGGTTTGTTCAAGAGGAGGACTTCGGCTGTTCTAACAAATCATTAACACTAATAGCGATTAGCGTACTGTACTGTACTGTGCTGTGCAGTTCAGTACTGTACGGTAGTACTGTAGCTGCTACAGCTGCAGCTGTACAGTTCTGTAGCGTTGGAATGTATCGCAGACTTATCCTCCCAGTGAATTTACGACGATAAATTGCAATGTTGTATGCCTACAAAGTCTATAGAATATGCGCGAACTTTTGGTCATGGATATCCTGTACAGCGTGAAATACTGTACAGTACTTGTGCAGTACTACAGTACTGTAGTGTCGTGTATCGAGGGCCCCTATCCGATATTCGGTCTGTACCAAATTTTGGGTACCCGACAATCGATATATTGAGAGGCTCAATATCGAGCTATTTTGACGATTTGTCTTCTTGACTTGCCGATAAACCTATTCCACGATATATCGAAGCGACGTTGGGTTCCAAAAAATAAAAAAAAAGCGCTCTTGATGTTTTGATGATTTTAGTGGAATGTGCTGTTCGGATTTTTATATATGTAAACCTCCACAACTCTGACTATTGGTAGTTATTAAAACAACGTGACTGTTGGAATTTATTGAAACAATATTTCATCCATCGCCCCGGACCTTCGTTATTTCAGAACCATCCATCAACAAGGCTGTCGTTGCTCAGCAATACCAAACACACTTGAATTTAAATAACTCTGGTCAAACAAATTGCAAATAATAAACTCCATTGGAACCACCATCAGGTAATCTCTTCATACAACTGAATAATATATATCCTCTACAAGCTGATATTTCTATCCACCAGGCAAACGATAAACTGCAGGCTAGCAATTGCACAGACTGCTTTTTTGTGTTGCACACTATTACTTAATATATGCTTTTCTATGCACACTAACAGTTATCATATGCTTTTTCATGCAACTAATTATCCTTTTAGCAGAAGCCACCATCTGATGTCGAAGAGTCAAGACTCAAATCGTACTGGCAACTTCGATGAATTTTCTCCTTCCTCGAAATTGATTCCACGCGCCGTCACTTCAATACAGGTCTTCCCAAAAGACATGCTGACCTCAACCATCCTTTCTGTCCCAAGCCTGGTGTCAGGCATGTCCACTGTAAATGTGCCCTCCAGTACCACTCCTGGCTCGTCCACAAACTTGGGTGACGTCAATTCGGTACTATACACGTTGATTGGCATACGTACGCCATTAGCCTCCACTGGGTTGAGAACTTGCTTTACGACCGAATCTGTCTCAACTGTTTGTCCATTTCTCACAAATACGGAAAACAAATCGTTGCATCTAACTTCTCCGTTGCTGAGGACCATCCGTTTGCTTTCTGGATCACCATCCTCAAAGAGCTTGGAACTAGCTACTCCGTACGTTTTTCGTGCAACTCTTGAAAGAATTTTTTCCGGATGCAGAATCTGCAGCAGCGCTCCGTGACAGATGGCGGCACCGGGTTTGGGCGGCACCACAAACTGTTCAACTGCAGCTCTACTCTTGAAATTCTCCTTCAGTCTCTTAATGAGATAGGCGTTTTCTGAGAACCCCCCCACTGCAAGAATGGCTTTGCATTTCTGAGCCTCTGACAGTTGTGCCTTCACAAGGCTGATCACTTTATTTACTTCGGGGTCGAAAATTCCCCTCATATCCTCAAGCGAAAGCTCTATCACATCAAAATCCGGTTCATTTGCACCCGTCTTCTCCCAAGCAGTCGCAAGCTTGCTCGGAACGTCAAAGTTTATCACGTCCTCCTCACCACTGACAACATAAAAATGCAACATCCATTGTCAAAAAATTGTCATTGTTCAGAAGAATCGAGCAGTGGGATATTTGTAGGGGAACGTGAGTACAACCGCGTACAGACACAAGCTACCTCACAACGAAGAAAGAAGAATATCAAAAGCAAAACTAAGTGGGACATGTACCTCGATATCTCTGAAATTTGAGAGTTTTGACAGGATAGATGCGACCTCACCTGAATGCCCTCTTGATTTCATCCCATTGCTTCGTCAGCTTTACTACCATGCCCGGATCCTGCTGCAAAAAGCTTCGTAAACAGCTTATCCTCTGGTTTAAAAAAGTGAAAAAACGGTCGTCGAGGAAGGAAGACCCGCACAGTCCTCCAGTGCTCCTGGTTACCTCTCTCACCTCCGCTCCCTCTCCCACCTTCTCATGAACCACGATGTCCACTGTGCCTCCTCCCGCGTCAAGAATCAGAATTCTGTCGTTTTTCTGCAGCGGGACCGCCTGCTTGTGGTGGCAATACGTGGAGGCCGCCTCTGGCTCCAGAATGATGCTGAGAGGCGGAGATCCTTTGACAGTCATCCCGGCTTCTCGAGCGAGATTCCGCATTTTCTGTTTTGCCTTTTCTCCCCAGATAGCGGGCACAGTGAGCGCCCACTCTACTTCCTTCATTCGCACGTGTGAGCCGAATCTTTTATGCAGATCTTCCAGAACAAACCCAGCCATGCCTCGCAAGTAGTCGGCTATCGCCATGTCGGCAGTAACACCGGGAGGAAGCCCGCCCTGGATTTCCGGCATGCCTTCCTCGGACAGGTGGAGCTTGAATCGCTTCAGAATGTATCCTGCAGGTCTGTCCGACTCCGTTCTGCCGCTGCTCTTACGTTTTGCGGCGACGAGTTCGTCGGTGTAGCCGACGACGGCCGGCCAGCCCCACGCACGTGCGACCCACGCATTTCGTTCGCCCCGCATGTACCAAAGCGCAGTCGGCGTTTTGCAGTACTCCATCGCAGCCGCTTTCTGCGCCGGCCAATCGAGGATAAGGACGACATCGTCAGGAAAGGACTTGCGAGCGTATGCGACGCCGGAAAACGTGGTTCCAAAGTCGAGAGCGACGACGTATCATCCACCATGGGGCTGCGCTGACATGGCCGAAGGTCGAAGGTTTTTATATTACTTTTATATTCCGCTTCGCAGAGGTGACAGAGATAACGCTTTTTCTGTCACCGGGAAGATGTAAATTGGCTATCGACTCGGGGAGTTCCTTCAAAAAATGAATAACTCTCCCCACTTTTTTTAGTTTGGTTTTCCTAATGAAATTTTATCCTTGAAGCTCGTCAATCTTTTGGGCTAATATCACCTTCGTACGTCACCTAAGAAAACAAAAACCATACAATTCCGCATATGCACGCGGTTGCTTTTCAGTCGCTGAACCAGTGAACCCTGTTCAAATGGAAAACCGTGTTTTTCATCTCCGTTACCATTACGGCATCGAAATCGAAGGCGCTCTGTTTCAAAACCAAGGGCTTCCGTCGCTGTCAAATGATGGCGAATCTCATTAGGGTTGTTGGAAACACGCGATCACCGTTATGCCTACAAATAAAAATACAAAACCTTCCCAAATATTTTACCCACAAAATGAGTAAAATAGGCGTAGCATATGTAAAATGTACTTTAGTAGGTATCAGAAATATGGATTAAAAAGAGAGTCGTCAGCTCAAAGTTGAAATGGCCAGTGACGTGGGTGGTTTTTGTTAGATTTTAGACCGAATTAGAGGGTTTAGGACCATAGTTCAAAAGTAGGCGTTATATGGTAGGCGCACAAAACTTGGCACAAAACTCACGTAAAGTAGGCATACAGTATGTGTGTGCGTTTGTGCACACTCTTGTACGAACGTACGAAGCTGACGTGTGATCATAAAACAGCGCATGCCGCTGGAATTAGTTTTTCAGCGAACTGACACGGCGTAGGATGAGTTGTGTTATGGGCTTTTCATGTGATCTTCTTAGATCGCTACTTTGATCAGCGACCGTCCGATCGTCCAAATCTGACGGTTTAGATAAAAAATACCTCAAAACTCACAGTTTCTTTTTTCTTGTGAAAATGTTTTTCAAAATTTAGACATAACGTTGAATTCTCTATTGATCGATGTGCAACTCAACCTTGTTACTGTTTTTTTTTTCATTTTGGGACCAATACAATATGGGTCTTAAGGTCATATTTTATGTTTTACATACAATAGGCATATTGTATGGGCCTACTTTCACCTACTTTTGAACTATGATTAGGACGGAGTAAACAACAGGCGAATTTGAGGCTTACTGTTAAGTGAATTAACGTTCTTTATTAACCACACTGAAATAGGGTCTCCTTAGAAATTAAGAACCTGTAAAATCACACTGTCAACATCAAAAACAATTGTCGTATTATTAACATCATCTAATGGTGAAGTTCCATCAGGAAATTTGTAATTTGTACGGCCAACATTACGATTTTGAACAATACTACATCGCGTAGAGCTTGTAAATCACTTGTTTTAACTTGAATGGTACCACGTAAATTAAGATTGTATATTAAAAATCGTCAAAGATTTTCCACCCCGACCAATTTTAACTTCAAATCTTCATTTGCATACCATGTACTTGCGAACAAAGTCATTTTACGACAAAAAAATTGTACTATATGCACACTCATTGTCTTCTAAACTAACTTAGGTTTTAGTGTTGTTGTGCATCGAGTCAAAAATTAACGCGATAAAATCCATACCGATAATTATGAATTATCTAAAGGTGAAGGGTCCCGGTATATCGCTCCGCAACTAATAAATATTTTGTCTGTGATAATTGTAGAAAATATTGTAAATTATATCATAATACTTTAAACTATATTGTACTATATCTTATACATTATGTAGTGTGGTATACCACTTATGACAACCCGTTCGGTATTCTTGTGCATAACTCCCGTACAACTATACGGTTTGTAGCATACAGTTATCGCCGATAATTATAGGGCTGGATGTTTATCGCTGATTCATCATGATATATCGTTTTTTCATCGAGATAATTATGCCACCGATATACTGCAATTCTGTGTCCTCCATTGGACTACAGAATACAGGAAGCCTCTAGATAGTGTTTAACTAACCCACTTTAAGCCACGACCACTTCTGCTCAAGAAGGCAAACTGACAATTTGACTGCACCCCTGTGCAGCCTGGACTCCCTTGAGTCCGCAGCAAAAAGAATCACTGAAAACGGCCAACCAGCCGATAAGTTATAGGGTGGCAAAGATGCCAATATATACAAACTCTCAGAGAGAGGACTATCTACCTAAATTTTCCTAAGTCCTAGTTTTTCCTACTTCCCTCTCACAGCTCCTATCTACTGTCTGTACGAACCAATCACAAAACTGTATAGTACAAGAAAGTACTACCGCCGATGTACTTTCTGTACGGCCTCTGTACGACAAAGCCATTAAGTGGACGCGTGTCCACTTTCCACTCGTCCGTACGTTCCTCGGAATTCCCGCGACCGAATGATGTCTTCCCATGTGGCGCCAGGTCATGCCACGTCACTAAATGCCAAAATGACCATTCCGGGATTTCGGTGATGATGTGCGCCGTTAGATTTGACGTGAAATTCAATCTCGGCCGTAATAAATACTTGCGCGATATTTGTTTCGCTTTCGAAACAAAATGCGCGATATCCATTTCAAACAAGTACAGTACTTCGTATTTCGTAGAACTGTATCTATGTGTGGCGTTGAGGGTTTCAGTTAAATGAATCAAGTACATTACAATAGTTTAAATAATAATGAAACCCTATATCTCCTAACGGACTTCTACGACAGACTGGTTAGAGCTAACGGCTATGCCGCGCTCTGCCGGTCGGGGGTTCGAGTCCTGCCGGACTCAACCTTTTGTTGAGAGTGGCTTAAGCCACTCTTTAGTCCTTTGAGGCAGCCATGGCTCCATTGCTCTCTCTCTCTCTCCTTCAGTGACAACAACAAGTATGGGGGCGAGAGAGAGAGAAGAGATAGAGGCAGGCTGCCTACATTTTCTTTTCTAATAAATTTAGACCTAGAAAGTATATAAAAACTACTTATTTCAACACTCCCCTTATTTTCTAGTTATATTTTAATTTTTCTTTTAACCCGCATTTCTCCCGACAATATTATAATTTAGGAGAGGGGACAGGTTTGGTCATCATGTCAGCCACCATTTCTTCATCAGGTCTATACACAAGATTTAAAATTTTATTTTCAACTTTTTCTCTTACGAAGCTTAATCTTATGTCCATATGTTTTGCTTTGAAATGATGTTTTGGATTGGCTGCGATTGCGATTGCAGCTTGATTATCGCAAAAGATTTCATGCACTCCCTCCTTCATATATCCCAGTTCTTGCAACAATGACTTCACCCACATTAGTTCTTTCACAGCAGAACAAGACGCCATATACTCAGCCTCCATAGTAGACTGAGCAACCACCTTTTGTTGCTTACTGCTCCAACAACAAGCACCTTCCCCAACATACAACACATACCTAGAAGTCCGTCGTCTCATAGGTGCGTCCCCATAACTGGCATCACTCCAAGTAGTGATGTCAGTGTGCTCCCCTCCCAAATGCAACCATAACTCTCTAGTTCCCACCAGATATCTCATGACTCTCTTGGCTGCCTCCCAATCCCTCTTCCTAGGATCATTAAGACTCCTACTGAGTACACCAACTGCCGCCGCTATGTCCGGCCTGGTACAATTCATAAAATAGATTAAGCTTCCTACGACCTGTCTATAAGGGATAGATTTCATGAACTCTCTCTCTTCTGGACTCATCTGATCGTCTAAGATCATCACTCCTCTTTCTACACTCCCATCACTTACTTTTTTCAAGTCCATGGGAGTGGTACAACTGTTAGCATTTTCCATCTGGAATTTCTCAAGCATATTACCTATTGCTTCTTTCTGAGTAAGTCTGATAATCTTCTTCCCCCTATCTCTCTCCATTTGGATCCCCAAAATATATTTTGCCTCCCCTAAATCCTTCATATCAAATCTGCCCCTAAGATCTTTCTTTAGCCTATTGATATTCTCCAAAGACTTACTTAACACAAGCAGATCATCCACATAAATTGCAATAAAAATGACACCATTCTCATCTTCAAACATATAGATAGAATGGTCAGAGCTGATCCGGATGTATCCCAGATCGGTGAGAAACTCATCTAGTTTCTTATTCCACTGTCGGGGAGCCTGTTTCAGTCCATATAAGGACTTTATGAGCCTGCACACTTTGCTCTCTTCTCCTTCTTCCACAAACCCCTCGGGTTGCCTCATAAAAATTTCTTCCTCTAACTCACCATTAAGAAAAGCAGTCTTAATGTCCATCTGGTGAATTTCCATGTCTTCCGCTGCGGCCAGACTGAGGAGAATCCTTACCGATGGGAACCGAACAACTGGAGCAAAGGTCTCCTCATAGTCAATCCCTTCTTTTTGGGTGAACCCCTTCGCTACCAATCGAGCCTTATACCTCTCAATTGTATAATCTGGGTTTAGTTTTAGTTTAAATACCCATTTACATCCAATAGGTTTTCTGTCTGGAGGGCAATCCGCTAGTTCCCAAGTATTTGCTTCCATGATAGAAGCCATCTCATCATTTATGGCTCTAATCCATCTTTCTTTCTCTGGACTATTCACTGCCTCTAAGTAAGACTGAGGCTCATCTGGGTGAGATAGCTTAGTTACCTTATGAGCAGCTTGTTTTTCCTGTATCCTTTTGCTGCTCCTTCTTCCTCCCTCAAACTCCGAAGCAGGAATGGATGGAAGTCTTGGATTTCTTCTCACTGTCTCATCGGCTCCCCTGTCCATAAAAACCGTATCTTGTTCCGCTTCTTCCATCTCCTCGAAGTCCATAGGAGTATGTGAGGTTTCCGGTGAGTCTCCTGTATCTTCGATCTCCCCTGAATCTGTAATCACAGTTTCACTCATGTCTTTTTCGGGAACGACTGAGTTCTCCTCACTTTCGAACTCAAATCTGATCCTTATCTTCTTTGTATATTTGAAGGGGTCAAATGACTTCCCTTCATCCATGACAACTAAGTGTTTGACCAGAATGATATCTTTCTTTGCTAAGTCATAGACTCTATATCCCTTAACATCCTCATCATATCCCACAAAGTATCCAGGTTTTCCCTTAGCATCTAGTTTCCAGTTTTTCCTATCTGTGTTAAGACTGTAAACTTGGCTACCAAATACTTTAAGGTGTGAGATATCTAGTTTCCTTCCAACCCATCTCTCATAAGGTGTCACTCCCTTTACAGCTGAGGTAAGGACTCTATTTTTAATATAGTTGGCACAGTTCATTGCCTCTGCCCAAAATCTCTTTCCTATTTTCTTGTCTGCCAACATACTGCATGCACTATCTCCTAGTGTTCTATTCAACCTCTCAGCTACCCCATTTTGTTCTGGGTTATATGGTACAGTTTTCTGGTGTTGCACTCCCTCATCTCTCAGATATTCCTCAAATTGGTTAAAGGTATATTCTCCCCCATTATCACTCCTTATCCTCTTAATAGGGGTTTCATCCAATTTCTCACTCCATGCTTTATATTCTTTGAAGTAAGTTGATGCTTCAGACTTATTTTTCAGAAAGTAGACTCTAGAGTATCTAGACCAATCATCAGTTATTGTCATCATAAACCTCTTTCCTCCAACCGAAGGTACTTTTGCAGGTCCCCAAATGTCTGTGTGGACCAATTCTAACACTTTCTCACCTCTATATGTGGCGGCTTTGGGAAAGGGAAGTCTGTGAGCCTTACCTTGAGCACAACCACTACAATCATCCATCACTTCATTATCCCCAAATTGAATGCCATCTACTACCCCAAGCTTTTTTATTTCCCTTAACCTATCAAAATGCACATGCCCCAACCGCTTATGCCAAATCATCACCTTAGGAACACCAACATAGTAAGCATTCTTCTTTTCATTACTCAAGTTAAGCCTAAACATTCCTTGGCTACCCTTATCTGCTGTAAAGTAAACTTCATCTCGATACTTAGCTGTAAAGACTCCCTTTCTAGTGAAAGTATCAAACTCTTTGTCATCTAACACAGACGTAGAGACAAGATTTTTACTCAGCTGGGGAATGTAAAGTACATCTGAGAATGTAAGTATGGAAGTCTTACCCTCCACTAAGACTTTCAGATCTACTGATCCCACTAGATCTGTAGTAACCACTCTCCCATCCCCATACTCTATCTCTACAGTAGGAATCTTTCTTAACTTAGTGAAGAGTTCTTTATCACGACACATATGCATGGATGCACCTGAGTCGATGATCCATCCTTCCTGTGGAGCTTCCCGAATTGCTCCAAGGGCACACTTTTGCCTCCGAGGGATCTCCTTCTCCTCCTGACTCTCGTCAAGAAGAAGCTCCCCATCCTCCTCGGAGGACTCATCCTCGGTTTCTCCTGACACTTTTGTAACCACAAGTGCCTTTTTCTTCCCTCCGGAAGAACCTCCTCCACGGTTCTCTTGGAGCCTCAACTCTGATAGCTTGACACAATCTGCAATAAAGTGTCCCGACGTTTTGCAATAATGACAAAGACCCTTTGGGGGCCTCTGTCCCCCAGAATGATCTCTTTCCCCTCTATAAGGTTTCTTCGGGTCCTTCCCCCATCGGTCCCCTCCTGCTGCTAGAGCTTGAATGCTCTTTCCTCCTCTCCTAATCTCCATTGTGTTTTCCTGCACAAGTATCATCCTGACTACTGTGTTCCATTTCCATGAACTATCAGGCATTCCCTGTACTCGGTACACTATGTTTTCAAACTCATCTGGTAATTTCATGATAAGGGTGTTAACTTTCATTTTCATTGTACCTGTCCACCCGGCACTTTCCATTTCCATATACAAACAAGAAAGATCATTACAGTAATCTAACATCTTTCCTCCTTTGTAAGTGTAACTCAATAGCTTTTGCTCAGCCAACTGGAGCTCCTGAATAGTTCCAGCTCTATAAATCTCCACTAAACTCTCCCACAACTCCTCCGCCTTGTAAATGTGAAGATGAGGAGTGGCCAAACCTTGAGTGAGGTGCCTCAGAATGAAGTTCTTGGCAGCCATGTTTACATCCTCCCACATTTGAGTATCGTTCTCCACGGTCTTCACGGTCGCCGCTCCCGATACTGTGGCAATAGGAGTGAGGGGTGTCTCCTTCCCTTTTTCCTTTTCGGACACACTGCTGTCCCCATCATCTGCCTCCTCCGCTGAGGCAGCCGTTGTTGCAGAAAACCTTACTCCCCCAAATCCTGATGGAGTTCTCGAAGGTGGATGTTTCACTTGTCCACTCACGATACCCCAGCATCGTTTTTCACACAAAGCTCCCATCATCATGGCTTCCCAATAGATGAACCCAGATCCATTGAAGGTGGGCACCCTAGAGGGTGGGCCCATAACCTGCAATTCTGTGTCCTCCATTGGACTACAGAATACAGGAAGCCTCTAGATAGTGTTTAACTAACCCACTTTAAGCCACGACCACTTCTGCCCAAGAAGGCAAACTGACAATTTGACTGCACCCCTGTGCAGCCTGGACTCCCCTGAGTCCGCAGCAAAAAGAATCACTGAAAACGGCCAACCAGTCGATAAGTTATAGGGTGGCAAAGATGCCAATTTATACAAACTCTCAGAGAGAGGACTATCTACCTAAATTTTCCTAAGTCCTAGTTTTTCCTACTTCCCTCTCACAGCTCCTATCTACTGCGTGTACGAACCAATCACAAAACTGTATAGTAGAAGAAAGTACTACCGCCGATGTACTTTCTGTACGGCCTCTGTACGACAAAGCCATTAAGTGGACGCGTGTCCACTTTCCACTCGTCCGTACGTTCCTCGGAATTCCCGCGACCGAATGATGTCTTCCCATGTGGCGCCAGGTCATGCCACGTCACTAAATGCCAAAATGACCATTCCGGGATTTCGGTGATGATGTGCGCCGTTAGATTTGACGTGAAATTCAATCTCGGCCGTAATAAATACTTGCGCGATATTTGTTTCGCTTTCGAAACAAAATGCGCGATATCCATTTCAAACAAGTACAGAACTTCGTATTTCGTAGAACTGTATCTATGTGTGGCGTTAAGGGTTTCAGTTAAATGAATCTAGTACATTACAATAGTTTAAATAATAATGAAACCCTATATCTCCTAACGGACTTCTACGACAGACTGGTTAGAGCTAACGGCTATGCCGCGCTCTGCCGGTCGGGGGTTCGAGTCCTGCCGGACTCAACCTTTTGTTGAGAGTGGCTTAAGCCACTCTTTAGTCCTTTGAGGCAGCCATGGCTCCATTGCTCTCTCTCTCTCTCCTTCAGTGACTACAACAAGTATGGGGGCGAGAGAGAGAGAAGAGATAGAGGCAGGCTGCCTACATTTTCTTTTTTAATAAATTTAGACATAGAAAATATATAAAAACTACTTATTTCAACATATACCGTACCAAAATATCAGTTGTCAGTAGGTAAAAACAAAGTACATGTTGGTTATCGGCAAATAGCTACTAATACACAACGTTAATTTTTAGGATTCTTGTTTTTTTCTCATGAGGAAATAGCGTTGCGAAGTAGAGTGCGACGGAAGTCAGTTGCCAAAAAAAGTGTGACGAAAGAGAGTTGACTTTTGGATTTTCGGTTGGATTTTAGAATGGTACATATCATATGCAAATTTTGAGTCCATTGTGACATGTATCGTGTTGTTATTTGTGTATTTTCTAGGTTTGTAATAGGATAGAAAAGGGCAGAGGCAGTCTGCCTCTAACTCCCCTCTCCAAGCCCCCACACTTGTTGTAGTCACTGAAAGTTGGATAGGGAGCTAGAGTCATGGCTGCCTAAGCTCTCTAGAGAAGACAGGGGGTAAATTAGGTAGACTTACCAAAAGTTGGTTGACGGACCCAGGAATTAATCCTGATACCTGCCCTCCGTTAATCACCCATAGCCGGTAGCTTTATTAGTTTAGCGCTAGTATTCAGACGTATAGGGTTTGATAATTATTTATTTAGTTACACGTAGACTTGTTCATTTAACTGAAAATATATACGTAGTGCATAGATACAGTTATAAATAGTACGGAGTACGGTTTAATGTATATGAAACGGATAGCGACATTTGTTTCGAACGCGAAACAAATACCGCGCGCGTATTTATGACGGCTAGGATCGAAAACTTGTTTTGATCGGACGGTCGAAAAAGGATGCGGAGATCGTGGAAGAAGATTTCGGCGGTTTGGGGTCATCGCCACATAGGATGACACGTGGCAAAATGATATTGGATCGCGCCATCTCCGAGGATTACGTGAAAGAATCTCGAGATGACGTGTGTCAAAATTTTGGCCATGTCGTACAATGGCCATACATAAAGTACACCGACACCTGTACTTTTCTGTACGACACAGTAATTTGATTGGTGCCGTACTTCAGTAGATAGAGTTTTAGAGGGATATAGGACTTAGAATAATTTGGCAGATAGGACCCTCTCTCTGAGAGGGCACCTTATATAAATGACTAACTTTGGGCAGCCATAGATATCAATTTACTTGACCATTTTCAGTGATTCTTTTTGTTGTGGCCTCAGGGGAGTCCACACTACACAGAGGTGTAGTCGGTCAGAGTTTTTGTCTACCAGGGTGGTTCCATTTTTAAGGGAAAGTCAAAGTGGGTGAATGTGTCCAAATCTCATATTCTAACTTTGCATTCTGTGGTAGAACTAAGCACACAGAAAGTGTTATTTCACAGGGGTGAATCTATATTGGGGTTATGACTGTCAAGGGGTCAGCCATTTGGGTTTATATAAACTTGGAGTGGGCTCTTTCTAGATTAGTTTCTTTTGGATCTGCATACTCTGAGGGCCAATGGAGGTCTCAGAGTTTCATATCGTTATTGTCCCACGTGTCCTCACTCTTCGATTTTTGAGGAAGTGGGTTGTAAATTACAAAATAAAGTATTAAAGTTTGCAATTCTGTGTCCTCCATTGGACTCCATAATTCGAAAGCCCATAGATAACTTTTAACTAACCCACTTTCAGCCACAACCACTGCTGCCCAAGAGGATAAATTGACAGTTGACTGCACCCCTATGCAGCGTGGACTTGGTCCGTAGCAAAAAAGAATCATTGAAAATGACAAACTTGCCAATTAGTTATGAGGTGGCAAAGATGCCAAGTATATACAAAACTTTATAAGGGAGAGAGGTCCCTACCGACCAAATTCTCTAAGTCCTAAGCCCCTTTCACAACCCCTATCTTCTGATGTACGAACCAATCAAACGACTGTAGAGTAGAATAAAGGTACTACGGCTGGTGTACTTTCTGTACGGCATGTGTAAGACAAGGCCATTAAGTGGACGCGTGTCCACTTTTAACTCGTCCTTCTGTTCTCCGGAATTCCAATTACCGAGTGTTATCTCTCCACGTGTCGCCAGGTCACGCCACGTCCAAAAACCGTCCAGGTGACCATTCCGGGATTTTGGTAGCAATATGTGCCGTCGGATCATAAACCGGCATTGAATATTGGTCGTTGAAACACATGTCCGATTAATTTGTTTCGTGCGAGATAATGTTCGCACTATATATTACTTAGTTCTATGTTCTTTCATTTGTCATTCCGTTAATCAGACTGAGGATCAAAACACAATTTAAATAAATATCCCACCCTATGTATGTTAACGAACTCCTATGACAAACCGGTTAGAGCTGACGGCTACGCCTCGCTCTGCCGGTAGGAGGTTCGAGTCCTGCCGCACTCAACCCCCTTCTTCCTCATCATCCACATTCTAACTTCTAAGTTCTTCCAAACAAGGGCATTTGCCTACAAAAAAAGCAAACCCATTTTTTCAAAGCTCCCCTTTCTTTTCCTCTCCCTATCTTTCCACCAAAGTTTTGATAAAGTTTACCTTTGTCATTCTTCCTCTCATCACGCGTCCGCCAGTCACCATCACTCCTCTTATCACGCTTCCGCTTGTCACCGCCATTCCTCTTATCACGCTTCCGCAAGCCACCACCGACTGTTAGTGCATTCACCCTGTCATTTCCCTTCGAAACTCCAAGGTGTTTTCCCTCACAAGAATCATCCCCATGGTAATACTCCAATTCCATGAGGAGCCATCCATTTCATGCATACGATTAATGATATTTTCGTACTCATCTGGGAGTTTTATAATTAGTGTGTTAATCTTTCTCTCCTCAAATTCTACATACCCTGCACTAGCAAGCTCAATATATAACACAACAATATCATTGCAAAACACTATCATGCTATCGCCTTTATAAACATAAGCCTCTATCTCTTGTTTTACTAACTGCTGCCTCTGTATAGTCTCACTCTTATAAATTTGAATTAGTGTTTCCCAAATTTCTGAAGACTTGGTTAGATTTTTAAGAGTGATAGCTATAGACTTAGACAAGTATCTAAGTATGAGATGTTTTGCTATAGTGTTTTTGTTTTCCCATTTTTCTATCATTTTCTTCAGTTTTTGGTTTAGTTATAACCCCTACAAGTGAAACTGTAGCCGAGAGCCTAGCTCTCCTTACCATAGGTGTTCCTTTTCCCTTCTCCCCTTTTCCCTCTTCCATGGCAATGATTTTCCCTTCACCTTCCGTTGCATCTGAAATGCGGTTAATTTCTTGGAAAGCTTCAGATGAATCTCCATGGTGAGTTCCACCAAAGCTGGGTGGCGGACACCTCACTTGTCCCGAAACAACTCCCCACAAGTGCTTTTCGAAAAGCAATCCCTCCATCGTAAACTCCCAATAAGTGAAGTTTGTTCCATCAAACAAAGGATCCCTAGATGGTGGGCCCATAACCAAAAATTCTATGGGCTCCATTGCCACACAGAATTCGCAGATCCTAAGAAGCTAATCTAGATAGTGTAGACTCTAAGTTTATATAAACCTAAATGATTGACCCCTTGACTATCAAAACCGCATTAAAGCTTCACCCCTGTGAAATAAGACTTTCTGTGTGCTCAGTTCCACCACAGAATGAAAAGTTAGAATATGAGATTTGGACACATTCACCCACTTTGACTTTCCCTTAGAAGTGCAGCCACCCTGGCAGGCAGACACTTTGACCGACTACACTCCTGTGTAGCCTGGACTTCCTTGAGTCCGCAGCAAAAAGAATCACTTAAAATGGTCAAGTAAAATGATAGTTATGGCTGACCAAAATTTGCCTTTTATACAAGATGCTCTCTGGGAGAGGCGGCTACCTACCAAAAATATTATAAATTCTAAAACCTACTCACAGCGCTTATAGACCAATAAAATTGCAGCACACTGCATAATGTACATTCAAAGTACGGTAGCCGCCATACTTTTTGTACAAAAATATTCGGCACCACTCATGGTCTGCCACGTGGCTAATAAATCGTCGCTGTTCTGTCATTTTTTTTCTATGGGCATCCTATAGGATGTTGCCGCGTGTCATTTTGACTTGCCGAACTAAAGTCTGTTGAGCGTTGAATTTCAACGGTTGTCGTTGCTCGTTGACCGTTGAAATCCGCGTCAACATAGAACCAGTTGAAGTATGGACCAATCATATCTGTACCGTACAAGAAAGTACACGTGCCGGAGTACAATCTGTACGACCAATATATGACAGCGTCATATTGTGACATTTGTCACATCCGGATTTGTCATCTCGCGTTCCAAAAATCCCGCAATCCTGCTAGAACTTGCCACGTGTCATCTGACATGGCGGTGCCCGAAAACGCCACGTCGCCCACTCCGAAATCCCGGCTCGCACCACATGCGTCGATTCAGATCAAATATTCCATCCGGACCGTCGAAATGAAATGTCGTTTGTTAATTCCGTGCGCTCCGAATTACGTGCGGTCTAATTCTTTTCCGTGTATATTCCTTCCGTATTTTGTTAGATGAAAGATACTACTTGGTAATGTTTATACCTTTATCATACCCTATATAATCTTGCACTAGTCCTAGACTATAGGATAAAGCCAACGACTATTTGAGATTTGACAGACGACATGTACCAGGATCAAATCCTGGGTCTGTCAAATCTCATTTTGGTAAATCTACCAATTTCAACACATATCTCTCTACAAGGCATAGGCAGCCATGGTTCTAGCTCCCTGTTTAGCCTTCAGTGACTCTAACAAGAGCGGGGGCATAGAGGACTTAGAGGCAGACTGCCTCTGCCTTTTGATTTAGATCTAGAAAATACACAAATATCAACAACCTCTCCCAGAGAGCACCTTGTATAAATGGTAAACCTTGGCCCGCATAAATTATCAATTTTGGGGACCAATTTCAGTGGTTCTTGTTGCTGTGGACTCAGGGGAGTCCAAGCTACACAAGGTTGTAGTCTGTCAAAGTCTTTACTTGTCTGGGTGGCTTCATTTCTAAGGGAAAGTCAAAGTGGGTGAATGTGTCCAAATCTCATATTCTAACTTTGAAATCTGCGGTGGAACTAAGCACACAGAAAGTGTTATTTCACAAGGTTGAAGTAATATTGGGGTTCTGATTGTCAAGGGGTCAGTCATTTGGGTTTATATCAAGTTGGAGTCAACACTATCTAGATTAGCTTCTTTTTGATCTGCGAATTCTGTGTGGCAATGGAGCCCATAGAATTTCACCCCCATTATCACTCATTATGCTCTTAATGGGGGATCCATGCAACTTCTCACTCCAAGCTTATATTCTTTAAAGTATGTTGATGCTTCAGACTTTGTTTTTAGGAAGTAGACTCTAGAGTATCTAGACCAGTCATCGGTTATTGTCATCATAAGCCTCTTTCCACCGAGCGAAGGTACTTTTGCAGGTCCACAAATAGCTGTGTGGACTAGATCTAGTACTTTCTCACCTCTATGTGTGGCGGCTTTTGGAAAGGGAAGTCTGTGAGCCTTACCTTAAGCACAACCACTAGAATCATCCATCATTTCATTATCCCCAAACTAAATGCCTTCTATTAGACCAAGATTTTTCATTTCCCTCAACCTATCAAAATGCACATGCCCTAATCACTTATGCCAAATCATCAACTTTGGAACACCAACATAGTAAGCATTATTCTTTTTATTACTCAAGTTAAGCCTAAACATTCCTTGGAAACCCTTATCTGCCGTGAAGTAGACTTCATCCCCATATTTTGCTGTAAAGACTCCCTTTCTAATGAAGGTATCAAACTCTTTCTCATCTAACACAAACGTAGAGGCAAGATTTTTACTTAGCTGAGGAATGTGGAGTACATCTGAGAAGGTGAGTATATAAGTCTTTCCCTCCACTAAGACTTTCAGATCTATTGACCCCACTAGATCTCTTGTAACCACTCTCCTATACCCATACTCTATCTATAAAATAGGGATTTTCCTTAGCTTAGTGAAAAGATGTTTATCACGACACATATGCATGGATGCACCTGAGTCGATAATCCATCCTTCTTGTGGAGCTTCTCGAATTGCTCCGAGAGCACACTTCTATTTTCGAGGGATCTCCTTCTCCCCCATGTTGTTCTACAACCACAGTAGCAAGAGGTGAGCTAGGAGCAATAGTAGTGGATGTAGACATCTAAAACAGAAGCAATCAATCACCCTACTCAACAACCAACTTCAAGATACAAGATAATGCAACTCAGTGATCTATGCAGACTCAAATTCTGCATAACAATAGTAAACACAGTTTAGAATCACTCCTCAAAGATTAAACTCAATTGATCCAGTCAACCATAAGATATTCACACTGCAGATTCACAAAAACTGCCTTAGTTGTTTAATATCCAAAGACTCGGATAATCACAATTTGTCTAAGTCCTAAACTATATACTCACAATGAGTATCTATTGGTCACACTAATTTAAGTGACTGTACTACAGTACTATTCTATTCTACGACAAAGTACTAAAACTGTACTTACTATTCTAAGAGTACTTCCAATACCTAATTTTGCCTTTTCTCTAAATCTGAATAGTGCGACACTATTTTAAATTAGCTAAACTACAAAACCTTGTTTTAGATATTTACAAATAGAAGGCCGCACATTAAATGTTCTTGGCGCTTAGTCAGCTGTGGTCCATAGCATTCAGCTGACAGTTGTCGTGTAGTACGAAGCACCTGATACCGTCAAAGTGTGCTTCGTCATTTGTGGTCCCTTCTAAATCGCGTCTGTCAATTCGATGTCAATCAACGACCCTTTTTGGCTGAGCGTACCATACTTTTCCATATATGCGGTTTGCATTCCTTTCGTCTGATTTCATCAATCCGCTCGTTAATCTCCCGACACGTGTAACTGGTCACCGACGCTACTCCGTGAAACCTGTAACACCCTTTTCTTGCCGACGCGTGTCCAACTGGCCGTACACTACACTATATTATTCTTTTGTTACTGTAACACTATTTGAGGTAAGTATTACAGGTTTTTATTTCCCAAAATATTCTAAGTCCTTAATTCCTCCTCACAGCTCTATCTACTAAGTAAAGATTTCTAATTTCAACACTTAGGTTTGATAAAGATAACTACTTGTATTAGAGAGGAATCATATAGCTTTACATTGTCTAAAAAGAGCTCATGAATGTGGTGGACGGCTCATTTGCGGAGACATATCCTACTTGGAACAAGAAGAACACTTAGTGTGTATGTGCACTCGTGCAGGCACTCGCGGTGGAAATTGTAATGGCGCACATTGAGATGGACAATGCAAAGGAAATTTGGATATGAAATGTATCAGCAAAGTAACATTCAACGACAGATGATAACAACTAATAATATTTATGAGTATAATTACAAAGGTGGACGGATTTCATGTTAACTTGTTCGTCTTAGGAAGATATTTTTAGAAAATGTATGCTCGGAGGACATTCTTCAATGCACAACAAGCCATGTTGCTTATAGGCGGTCTGCTTGAGGAATAAAAACACGGATTTGAAACACTTTAGAAATTTGATTAGTAATCATGAAATCTCACAACTTCAATTAAGTTAGTGTTAGATGAAGAGTTTAGAAATCAGGGAATAAAAAGAAGTAAAACAAGTTAGGTATTTCACACTCAATTTAAGAGCTCAAATTAACATTAGACAAGTCGACAAACCTACGACACTTGAGACTGCTTTTACATCTTTAACATGGGTCGTTTGGTCCGAGAATATCAATTATTGAAAAAATGCAGTCAAACAGGAAATTTTCGAGAAAGATGAAAGAACAACCGACTTTCCACAAATAAAAGGCAACACTATAAGCAACCAGAAAAGGCTTTGCAATTTCGGTCGAGACTAAATATAACTCAAAAGAAGAAGGAGACAAAACTGAATAAAAACCAATAATTTTCCAATTGTGACAGGAAAGCAAATGTTTGCACGAACAAATGCAAGATTTGGATAAAGAGAACACATAGATTATCGATACAATAGCATTTTCTCACATGTGTTGTGATAAGAAACTTCTTAAAAAACTTAAGCAAATCCCACCATAAAACATCCACTATTTCGATGGCAGCTGTGTAGTAGCAAGCTCAAAATGAAAGGTGAATATGAAACTCAAAATTGATGGTGAAACAGTAGATTGAATTCTGAATAAATTTTTATGTATGAGAGAGTTTAGTAAGAATATGTTTAATACATCCTTGGTCAAGAGCAAAGGTTTTGGAGTAAAGTACATTCTTGGTAGAGAGCGAAGGTATTGAAGTAATGTATATCCTTGGTAGAGAGCAAAGGTTTTTAAGTAAGCCTAAACATGGAAATTAGTGGTCTGCAATGATGGATTTTGGATTTGTCGCAGTTGTAGGAACTAGAGGATAAAATTTGATCTATAGGCTTGATCTTGCATACAGATTTTATAAAAAGAAAGTTATGTACTCAACTATCACAAGTGATAATGATCTATGACATACACGGTTGGGGCATGTCCATCTTGAAAAGCTAAGGAAAATGGTGAGAAAAAAAACAATCAAAAGAGTACAATTGTCAAACGTTAAATAAAATGAGGTGTGTGAAAGATGTGCTTTAGGAAAGACTCACAAACTACCATTTCCAACTGAATGTAATCACAAAGCAAAAGAAGTGTTAAACTTAATTCATTCGGGTGTATGGGGACCTGTAAGGATACCTTCCATGGGAGGAGTTCGATACGTCATTAAACTAACTGATGACTTATACACTAAGGTGTACTTCATGCAAAAAAAAAGTGAATTTTTTGAACACTTCGGAACATACAAAATTTGGAGCGGAAAAATATAAACTGTTCCAATATTAAGTCTCATATCCGACAATGGCGACGAGTATTTCTCACAATTGTTTTCATATTTTCTCAAGGAACATGGAATTTCACATCAACTAACAGTTTCATATTCTCTTAAACAGAATGGAGTAGCCAAAAGGCTAAATAGAACCTTAAATGAATGTGTCGGGACCATGGTTGCCGACAAAGGGGTGGATTTAAAATTTTGGGCAAAGGCTTTTAACGGTGCATTATTTATTAAAAATAAGTTAGAAAGTAGAGCAACCCCAACAAATACACCTTATGAACTTTGGACAAAGTAGAAAAGAGATGTTGGTCATTTTAAAGTATATGTCGACAAAGTATTTATTCTCAACAATGATCCAAATACATGGAAAATGAAAATAAAAAGAATGCCTAGCATCCTATTAGGATATGACAATAATGTAAAAAGATACATAATCAACTTACCAGGTATTGATAAAATTGTAGTGGCTAAAAATATTTGAGTGAAAGGTGAATCAAATGAAAAGACATATTTACTCTTACACCCAATCAGAGAAACAAAAAAAAAAGAATATGTTATCATCGACGAAGTAAGTCAAATGTTTGGAGAGCAATCTGCCACTACCTCAACCTCAATAGAAACGGATGGATCCACAAAACCCAAGACAGATAACTCTACTCTTCCCTGCAAACAAAACTAGAACCTCAAGGAGAGATCTTTTAATTCCAACGTCAAATTTTTCGGAGGTAAAAGACCAACACGAGAGAAGAGGATCAGTTCAAGACTAAGTGATTCAACAACAATATACGCACACTTAGCACTATCTGAAAAGCCTCTAACTATCGAAAAAGTTTTTTGAATTCCAAAAAAAAGAACACTCGATGAAAACCGTAAATGAGGAAGTGAAGTTTATCATGGCGGCTCAAAGTTGGAAACTGGTGGACCTTCCCACCGGATCAAAAAGCCGTTGAAAGTAAGCAGGTATTTAAGGTAAAACCAAACCCGAATAACACTATACAAAGCTACAAGGCTAGGCTTGGTGCTTAAGGTTATAATCAAAAAGAGGGAATTGATTTTGAAGAGACTTTCTCTACGATAGTAAGATTTCCTACAATTACAATGCTGCTAAACCTTAGCGACCATAGATGACATTGATATCCACCAGATCGATGTGAAAACAACCTTCTAACATGGGGATCTAGAAAAAGTATTATATATGAAACAACTAGAAATATATGTTAAAAATGGAAATAAAACCTTGTTTGTAAAGTGCTGAAAAGCCTATACAGACTAAAGTAGGCAACCCAAGAATGGAACATTAAGTTAGATGTGCAATCCTATGTCCTCCATTGGACCACAGAATACAGGAAGCCTCTAGATAGTATTTAACTAACCCACTTCAAGCCACAACCACTGCTGTCCAGGAAGGCAAAATGACAGTTTGACTGCACCCCTATGCAGCTTGGACTCCCCTGAGTCGGTAGCAAAAAGAATCACCGAAAACGGCCAAACAGCCGATAAGTTACGAGGCAGTAAAAATGCCAATTTGTACAAACTCTCAAAGAGAGAGGTGACTACCTACCAAAATTTTCTATGTCCTGATTCCCTCTAATAACTTCTATCTACTGAAGTACGGACCAATCAGATTACTGTACCGTACCAAAAAGTACTATTGCCGATGTACCTTTTGTACGGCCTAGTTACGACAAGGCCATTAAGCGGACCCGTGTCTCTCTAATCACTTCTATCTACTGAAGTACGGACCAATCAGATTACTGTACCGTACCAAAAAGTACTACTACCGATGTACCTTTTGTACGGCCTATGTACGACAAGGCCATTAAGCGGACGCGTGTCTCCTTTTCATTCGTCCGTACATTCCTCGGAATTCCTATGACTGAATGTCATCTTTCCACGTGGCTCCAGGTCATGCCACGTCACAAAACACCAAAGTGACCACTCCGAAATTTCGGCGATGATGTGCACCGTTGGATTCACACCGAGACGCAATCTTAGCCGTTATAAATACTTGCGCGATATTTGTTTCGTTGTCAAAACAAAATGCGTGGTATTCGTTTTGAAAAAGTGTCGTACATCGTACTTTCATAAAACTGTATCTATGCAAGCCGTATACACTTTTAGTTAAATGAATTTGTTCCTCCTTATAGATATATATATATATCTATCACATACTATAGCATTTAGCATTAGTCCTAGTCTACTAGGATAAATCTGACCGCTATCGGCCAACCTTGATGAACAGAAGGTACCGGGATCAAATCCCGGGTGCGTTAGGCATATTTTTAGTAGCCTACTAAAAATAACTGTTTGTTGAACTAAGGGAGCGATGGATCAACCACCCTCTCTATCCTTCAGTGACTACAACAAGTATGGGGGCTAGAGAGAGGAGGTGGAGGCAGGCTGTCCGTCCTTTTTTTTCTTTTATACTAACCTATTTAAACCTAGAAAATACTCTAAAAATCTATTATTTTCAACACTCCCATTATTTTCTAGTCTAATTTTATTTTTTCTTTCAACCGGCATTTTTCCCTACAATATTTTAATTTAGGAGAGGGCACAGGTTTGGTCATCATGTCAGCCACCATTTCTTCACCAAGTCTATGCACAAGATTTAAAATTTTATTTTCAACTTTTTCTCTTACGAAACTTAATCTTATGTCCATATGTTTTGCTTTGAAATGGTGTTTTGGATTGGCTGCAATTGCGATTGCAGCTTGATTATCGCAAAATATTTCATGGACTCCCTCCTTCATATATCTCAGTTCTTGCAACAATGACTTCACCCACAATAGTTCTTTTACAGCAGAACAAGATGCCATATACTCACCCTCCATAGTAGACTGAGCAACCACCTTTTGTTGCTTACTGCTCCAACAGCAAGCACCTTCCCCCACATACAAAACATATCCAGAAGTGCATCTTCTCATAGGTGCATCCCCATAACTGGCATCACTCCAAGTGGTGATATCAGTGTGCTCCCCTCCCAAATGCAACCATAATTCTCTGGTTCCAACCAGATATCTCATGACTCTCTTGGCTGCCTCCCAGTCTCTCTTTCTAGGATCATTAAGACTCCTACTGAGTACTCCAAGTGCTGCCGCTATGTCCGGCCTGGTACAGTTCATAAAGTAGATTAAACTTCCTAGGACTTGTCTATAAGGGATAGACTTCATAAACTCTCTCTCCTCTAGACTCATCTGATAGTCTAAGATCATCACTCCTCCTTCTACACTCCCATCACTTACTTTTTTCAAGTCCATGGGAGTAGAACAACTATTAGCATTTCCATCTGGAATTTCTCAAGCATATTACCTATTGCTTCTTTTTGAGTAAGTCTCATAATCTTCTTCCCCTTGTCTCTCTCCATTTGGATCCCCAAAATATATTTTGCCTCCCCTAAATCCTTCATATCATATCTTTCCCTAAGATCTTTCTTCAGCCTATTGATCTTCTCCAAACACTTACTCAACACAAGCAGATCATCCACATAAATTGCAATAAAATGACGCCATTCTCATCTTCAAACATATAGATAGAATGGTCAGAGCTGATCCGAATATATCCCAGATCGGTGAAAAACTCATATAGTTTCTTATTCTACTGTTGGGGAGACTGCTTTTAGTCCATATAAGGATTTTATGAGACTGCAGACTTTGCTCTCTTCTCCTTCTTCCACAAACCCCTCGGGTTGCCTCATAAAAATTTCTCCCTCTAACTCACCATTGTAAAAAGTTGTCTTAATGTCCATTTGGTGGATTTCCATGTCTTCCGCTGCTGCCTGGCTGAGGAGAATCCTTACTGAGGGGAACCAAACAACTGGAGCAAAGGTCTCCTCTTAGTTAATCCCCTCCTTTTGAGTGAACCCCTTTGCTACCAATCGAGCCTTATATCTCTAAATGGTATTATCTAAGTTCAGTTTTAGTTTAAATACCCATTTACACCCAATAGGTTTTCTGTCTGAGGACAATCCGCTAATTCCCAAGTATTTGCTTCCATGATAGAAGCCATCTCATCATTTATGGCTCTAATCCATATTTCTTTCTGTGGACTATTCACTGCCGCAGAGTAAGACTGAGGCTTATCTGGGTGAGATAACTTAGTTACCTTATGAGCAGTTTGTTTTTCCTGTATCCTTTTGCTGCTCCTTCTTCCTCCCTCAAACTCTGAAGCTGGAATGGATGGAAGTCTTGGATTTCTTCTCACTGTCTCATCGGCTCCCTTGTCCATGGAAGCCGGTTCTTGTCCCGCTTCTTCTATCTCCTCGAAGTCCATATGAGTATGTGAGGTTTTCGGTGATTCTCCTATATCTTGGATCTCCCCTGAATCTGCAATCACGGTTTCACTCATGTCCATTTCGGGAACGACCGAGTCCTCCTCACTGTCGGACTCAGATCTGATTTTTATCTTCTTTGTATATTTGAAGGGGTCAAATGACTTCCCTTCATCCATGACAACTAAGTGTTTGACCAGAATTATAACTTTCTTTGCTATGTCATAGACTCTATATCTTTTAACATCCTCATCATATCCCACAAAGTATCCAGGTTTTCCCTTAGCATCTAGTTTGAAGTTTTTCCTTTCCGTGTCAAGACTGTAAACTTGGCTACCGCATACTTTATGGTGTGAGATATCTGGTTTCCCTCCAACCCATCTCTTATAAGGTGTCACTCCCTTTATAGCTAAGGTAAGGACTCTATTCTTAATGTAGTTGGCATAATTCATTGCTTCTGCCCAAAATCTCTTTCCTAATTTCTTGTTTGCCAACATACTGCATGCACTATCTCCTACTGTTTGATTCAACCTCTCTGCTACCCCATTTTGTTCCGGGTTATATGGTACAATTTTTTGGTGCTGTAATCCCTCATCTCTCAGATATTCTTCAAACTGGTTAGAGGTATATTCCCCCCCATTATCAATCCTTATCCTCTTAATGGGGGTTTCATGCAACTTCTCACTCTATGCTTTATATTCTTTGAAGTAAGTTGATGCTTCAGACTTTTTTTTCAGAAAGTAGATTATACAGTATCTAGACCAGTCATTGGTTATTGTCGTCATAAACCTCTTTCCTCCAACCGAAGGTAGTTTTGCTGGTCCCCAAATATCTGTGTGGACCAAGTTTAACACTTTGTCACCTCTATATGTGGCGACTTTGGGAAAGGGAAGTCCGTGAGCCTTACCTTGAGCACAACCACTACAATCATCCATCATTTTATTATCCCCAAACTGAATGCCTTCTACTATCCCAAGCTTTTTCATTTCCCTCAACCTATCAAAATGCACATGCTTCAACCGCTTATGCCAAATCATCAACTTAGGAACACCAACATAATAAGCATTCTTCTTTTCATTACTCAGGTTAAGCCTAACCATTCTTTCGCTACCCTTATTTGCCGTGAAGTAAACTTCATCCCCATAATTAGCTGTAAAGACTCCTTTTCTAGTGAAGGTATCAAACTCCTTGTCATCTAGCACAGACGTAGAGACAACATTTTTACTCAGCTGAGGAATGTATTGTACATCTGAGAATGTAAGTATAGATGTCTTACCCTCCACTAAGACTTTCAGATCTACTGATCCCACTAGATTTGTAATAACCACTCCTCATCCCCATACTCTATTTCTACAGTAGGGATCTTTCTTAGCTTAGTGAATTGTTCTTTATCACGACACATATGCATGGATGCACCTGAGTCGATAATCCATCCTTCCTGTTGAGCTTCTCGAATCGCTCCAAGGGCACACTTCTGTTTTCGAGGGATCTCCTTCTCCTAGGATCTCGTCAAGATGAAGCTCCCCATCCTCCTCAGAGGACTCATCCTCGGTTTCTCGTGTCACTTTTGTAGCCACAAGTGCCTTTTTCTTCCCTCCGGAAGAACCCCCTCCACGGTTTTGTTGGAGCCTCAGCTCTGATAGCTTGACACAATCTGCGTTGAAGTGTCCTGGCTTTTTGCAAAAATGACAAAGACACTTTGGAGGCCTCGGCCCCCCAGAATGATTTTTTTCCCCTTTGTAAGGTTTCTTCGGGTCTTTCCCCCATTGGTCCCCTCATGCTGCTAGAGCTTGAATGCTCTTCCCTCCTCTTCTTATCTCCATTGTGTTTTCCTGCACAAGGATCCTGACCACTGTGTTCCATTTCCATGAACTATCTGGCATTTCCTATACTCGATACACTATGTTCTCAAATTCATCAGGTAACTTCATGATAAGAGTGTTAACTTTCATTTTCATTGTATCTGTCCACCCGGCACTTTCCATCTCCATATACAAACAAGAAAGATCATTACAGTAATCTAACATATTTCCTCCTTTGTAAGTGTAACTCACTAGCTTTTGCTCAGCCAACTGGAGCTCCTGAATAGTTCCAGCTCTATAAATCTCCACCAAACTCACCCATAATCCCTCGGCCTTGTAAATGTGAAGATGAGGAGTGGCCAAAGCTTGATTGAGGTGATTGAGAATAAAGTTCTTGGCAGCCTTGTTTACATCCTCCCACATTTGAGTATCGTTCTCTACGGTCTTCACGATCACCGCTCCCCCTACTGTGGCAATAGGAGTTAGGGTGTCTCTTTCCCTTTCCTTTTTTCGGACACACTGCTGTCCCCATCATCTGCCTCCTCCGCTGAGGCAGCCGTTGCTGCAGGAAACATTACTCTTCCAAATCCTGGTGGAGTTCTCGAAGGTGGACGTTTCACTTGTCCACTAACGATACCCCATTATCGTTTTTTGCACAAAGCTCCAATCATCATGGCTTCCCAATAGATGAACCCAGATCCATTGAAAGTGGGCACCCTAGAGGGTGGGCCCATAACCTGCAATTCTGTGTCCTCCATTGGACCACAGAATACAGGAAACCTCTAGATAGTATTTAATTAACCCACTTCAAGCCACAACCACTATTTTCCAGGAAGGCAAATGACAGTTTGACTGCACCCCTATGCAGCTTGGACTCCCCTGAGTCCGTAGCAAAAAGAATCACAGAAAACGGCCAACCAACCGATAAGTTATGAGGCAGTAAAAATGCCAATTTGTACAAACTCTCAAAGAGAGAGGTGACTACCTACCAAAATTTTCCTGATTCTCTCTAATCACTTCTATCTACTGAAGTACGGACCAATCAGATTATTGTACCGTACCAAAAAGTACTACTGCCGATGTACCTTTTGTACGGCCTATGTACGACAAGGCCATTAAGCGGACGTGTGTCTCCTTTTCATTCGTCCGTACATTCCTCATAATTCCTATGACCGAATGTCATCTTTCTACGTGGCTCCAGGTCATGCCACGTCACAAAACGCCAAAGCGACCACTCCGGGATTTTAGCGATGATGTGCGCCGTTGGATTCGCAGCGAGACGCAATCTTAGGCGTTATAAATACTTGTTTCGCTGTCAAAACAAAATGCGTGGTATTCGTTTTAAAAAAGTGTCGTACTTCGTACTTCATAAAACTGTATCTATGCAAGCCGTATATAGTTATAGTTAAATGAATTTGTTCCTCCTTATAGATATATATATATATATATATCTATCACATACTATAACATTTAGCATTGGTCCTAGTCTAATAGGATAAAGCTAACCGGTATCGGCCAACCTTGACTAACAGAAGGTATCGGGATCAAATCCCGGGTCCGTCAGGTATATTTTTAGAAGCCTACTAAAAATAGTTGTTTGCTGAACTAAGGCAGCCATGGATCAACCACCCTCTCTATCCTTCAGTGATTACAACAAGTATGGGGGCTAGAGAGAGGAGGTGGAGGCAGCCTATCCGTCCTTTTCTTTTCTTTTATACTAACCTATTTAAACCTAGAAAATATTATAAAAATCTATTATTTTCAACAAGATGTGTTTCTCACTAAAATAGGTTTTGTTGGGATTAGCTCAGATCTTTCCGTCTACATCATGGAAAGGGAAGATAGGGTGATTTATATAGTAGTATATGAAGATAATTTGCTCATAATGAGCAAATTTTTAATTGAAATAGACAAAGTTAAAATAGCCATGAACAATACGTTTGAGATGAAGGACTTAGAGATGCAAATATTTATCTTAAGAATACAAGTAGAAACATAATAGAAAAATCAGACTGACAAAAAAGGAAGCCATAGGGCATTTGCTGGAAAAATTTGAAATAACAGATGCCAAATGTAGTGAAGACTTACGGAATATAGAAAAACACTAGATGGAGCACAAAAAATCAAAACAGCTATAATAGCATATGAAACGGAAGATGAAAGTTTTAGTGATATCCCTTACAGACATGTAGTGAGAAGTCTGATTTATTTTACGAACTACACCCGACCATACATTTTTGCAACCGCGGGAGCATTAAGTATAAGTTTGCAGAATCTTAAGAGTACAGATAAAGATTCACCTAAAATGGTTATGAGATACTCAGTTGAAACCAATAATCTATCTTGAAGTTTGAGAGGGACTGAAGTGAAAATCAACACTTGGAGTGATCCGAGTTATGGAGATATACACAGCAGGAAATCTACAATTGGATATGTAATACAGAGAAAAAATGGAACATGGTGATATAGCAAAAAACTTCATAAAGTCACAGCTCAATCGACAATAAAAGTAGAGTACATGGCAGCAAGTAATGCGCTAAAAAAAATGTTATGCGTAGAATCTATTTTACACGAACTTGGCTTCATACAAATGGGTGCACAAGTGGTTTGATGTGAGGTGTGATAATCAGGCAATTATTTCTATTGCCTCTAACCTCAATCATCATTTTAAAAGCAAACAAGTGGATATAAGCCTTCACATTGTCAGAGAAAAAATCTTCTCAAAAATTATGAAACTCTAGTTTTTGCTAGATACTAAAATAATAGCCTACATGCTTACAATGGCTTCACCTGCCCCCGAGCTGGTTTAGTGTAAAGAAGCGTGTGGTCTAAGTGACTGAGAGACGAAATTTCAAAGGGAGTATTGTTTTATAAACTCCGGTCTCTCAAAACACTTATGTAAGAGAGACTTTTAATACGTTGAAAGTCTAAGTTCAAAATGTAATAAATCTAGTGCAACAATAACTCATAGCCTATTCCCACCGGAGCATTTGTAACTTTTTGCCCATTCCGATGATTTTCTAAGAACTCATCGGAAAACGGATCTTGTTTACACGAAAATTTTGGCACGTAACTCTGATTGAAGGTGTCTTGTGACACGTCATACGCTTCGACGTCATTGAACATAAGCGTGAAAACAAACCTTCAGTTTTTCAAAGTTTTTGTACTTCCTAATACGCGCGAAAACAAAGAAATAGCCGTTCGGATGTTGTTTTTGCTACGTCAGCTTTTCGGCTACTGTTGGCCTGTTTCAAAGAAAAGCGCAACTTTAACCCGACTTCAATATCCTCAAATATTTAGAGGAAGTTCGTTTGTATGGTTTTTCGTGAACTTCCGAAAACAAAAAAATCGGTGCTCGGAAAGCCGTACATTATTCGAACGCCCGTCTGGTGCGGACATGAATATTTTTCCGGTGGGAATAGGCTATCAGTTAGACACTTGTTAAGAGGAAATTAATTCAAAAAGGAAGTTTTGCGTACGATAAATCATTCATATCCAACGATGTATACACAAAGCGAAAAACCCGGAATGACTAAGTGGAATCACTACACCGTAAATCGTTATTAGTGTTGATGTTTTTTTAGCCACTTAAAACATTTTTTCTCAGTACACACTTACCACATCTCGAATTCGACATTTGCGATTGAAAGGTAACATTCTCAACTTCCAATTGGCGGTTTCAAATTGAAAATCCGACAATTGTGTACGGAGAAAAGTTGTTTTAAATTGTCGGTAAGAATACCGAGCATTGGTAAAAGAGTTTTGCGGATCATGTAGTAGTAATGTTTCCACCAGAGTACAACATGTTATATTCGGATTAGTTTTTAGTGTGTATAGTGTAGATTAAAATCTTACAAGGAGAAACCTCTATTGTCAAACACAGAAACACGAGGCAAGTGGCAAAGGAGGAGTAAGCGTGTTACATAACATTATTAATGAATATATAATAATATAAATAATATATAAGGAATACAGTGCATTATTGCTTCTCTTTCCTTTGGCTTAGCTTTGATTACAGTTCGCTTTCGCTTCGCTTTAGGTCGCTTTCTAATATATTTCGTAGTTTGTGCGTCAATTTTATAAGACATAAACATTTATTCCCTTATATCTCTCTCTCTCTCTCCCTCTCCCTCTCCCTCTCTCTCTTTTTTATCTCTATCACTCTTTCTCTCTCTCTCTCTCCCCCCTCCCTATGTATTTTTTTTAGTTTCTTTAGTAACAAATCATCATTAATGCAAAACTTGCGATGGAAAAACCATCATGGGACAAAAAGGGGTTTTCGAAACTCTACAGGTTCGGTTTTCGATTCGAACAGCCGGCCCCTCCTTATGCGTTAACTTGCACGCATTTTGACATTTTCGGATTGTCTCGAGACTTGTAATACCGTGACGTGACACGGTTTTACTCGCCGTAATACGCAGTTGTTACTCCCCAAACTGCGCACAAAAATCAAAACGACAGCAATATATGTGGAGTCCCAATGTCCACGCGAGGACTTCTCCTTGCTACTTGGAGTACGCTCCAATTTGTTCGGAACAAACAGAAATGCCAACCTGGCACGCAATAGATGACAAAAAAGTTCCGACATCGTCGGCTGTCCTGCTCTCGAAACTATTTACAAGTCGGATCTGTACAACCACTCACGTGCCATCTCATTTTCTTCCTGTCCTATTGTCCGTCAACTTTGCAGTTTGCACCGCCACCAGCGTTACGGATGTGGACGCGCCGATCCACCATCTGGGCAAGATCTTCCACGGCAATTTTGGTAGTTTTGAATATTTAGTACTTGTTCATCAACTTTACGGTCGGGATTGGCCAATTGCGATGTTCTAATTCTAGATTAGTTTGCTGTCATTTTCATTTTCCCGGACCTCCGAGCTTTCACATTCTGCGGGAAAATATCCCAAACGTAAAGTTGTAACTTGTTCCAAGATTAGAGCGTACCCGGTCAGCCGCCATCAGCATTTGCAACCAAAATAACGGAACTACAACTCCCTTTTACATAGATCAACGAGCTTGTACACGTGGCGTAAATTCATTTGCCATCATTCGTTATGCGAATCTCCTGACTGGCCCTGTTTGACGTCCACTACACGCCGCAGGTGCTGCGTGCCATCCAAACTTTTTGGATGCTTTTAGCGTGACGTGACAAAAAGCCTGTAACGTGATTGGCAGCTCGTTGACACAAGCCCGTGACGTGACCGAACTTCTGGAATGTACCTGAACGAAATAAAGTAGCCTCTGTGCTTTTCGTGCCTCTGCATACTTTTACTTCCAATTTTTACAGTACAGCACTGTAGTGCAATAAGCACACTGTTTACTCCAGTTTTCACATTCTTGTGAAGGGCAGGGAAGGAAAAAGAAGCGGGAGAACAAAGTGAAGAGAGTAAGGGAAGCAAGCTGATTAACAGGGATACGGAAGCAGAGAGTGAGAAAGACAGAGACAGATAAAGAGAGGTAAAGAGGGAGGAAATGGAGGAAATCATCCAATCAGCTTGCAGAGAGAGTCTCCAGGAAAGGTACACGGTAAAGGACGAAGTCGGTCGTGGCTGTTACGGTACCGTACGTGTCGTACAAGACAAACGTACGGGTGAGCAACTTGCTTGCAAAACTGTATTGAAGACACGCCTCCGAGGCAGGACAGGTGTCGTAAAACGAGAGGTGGAAGCCTTAGGGCGTCTTAAAGGTCATCCAAACATTGTTGCTTTAAAAGGAATCTATGAAGATTCTCATTCCGTACATCTTCTTATGGAATATTGCGATGCCGGAGATCTCTGCGACGAGATCAACCGGCAATCATTGTTTCCGGAGAAACTGGCAGCTCAGGTGTTTTTTCAGGTGGCTACAGCAGTGGCTCACTGCCACGTGGCAGGTGTGATGCACAGGGATTTGAAACCGGAGAACATACTGTTGTGTCGGTTGAAAGGAGGAGAGGGAGTGAACAAATGTGGTGCAGGAGGGTGGAATTTTTGGAGCATGTTGGCAGAAAGTGACGAGGAGGAGGAGGGAGAGGGAGAGTGGGAGTGGGAGGGAGAGGGAGACGTGCCTTTTAAAGTGAAATTGGGCGATTTTGGACAAGCGGTGGCATTAAAGAGAGGAGAGAAGATGGAGGGACAGTGCGGTTCTTTGTAAGCTTCCGCTCCGTTTCAGTTTTTGTTTTTTTCAGCTCTGTTGATTCAGTTTTGCTATTTCAGTTTGATTCATTCCCTGCCTCTGAAAATGTTATGAAGAAACATTTTATAGTAACCTATGTGTGGTTAGTTTTGTAAACAAATTGTGAGGTTCAAACTGATGTAAACAACCAAGTGTTAGTTTAAACGTTTATACGATTCTTATAGTTTTTTGGTTCACAGATTAAATCCAACTTTAGGTATTTTTGATTTCAGTTTTTTCTTTTTTATTTAACCTTTTTTTAATTCGGAAAATATTTGTCTCCATGAATTGTTAGTCTGGTTACAGCTCTGTACCTGGGTACACCCTCCCCCCCCCCCCATTTTTTTGGAGTAAGGGTTTTGAGTAAGGCTTAAGTTTTGTCCTAGACATGTTTTAAGTGTCGATGAGTCATCTCTTGAAGTCTTTTTGTGTCTTGGTTAGATTATTGTCTTTCGCGGGAGTTTTATATTTCATTGTTTTCCGATCACTAAATTAGATTAATTGTTAGCTCGTTTTTGCAGTTAGTTTTAGTTTTGTCTGTTTGTCGGTTGGTTTTATCAAATCTTCGAATGTGTGTCACTGAATTTGTCTTTTGTGAAGTGTCAGTTTCATGCCAGTTTTCTGCCACTGTTTCTGTTAGGGTTTTAATTCAGTTAGAATTTTATTTGCCAGGTCGACCATTTCTAGGGTAGATGTAAATGAAGGGAGTAGGACAACTTGATAGTCCTTACTTACAGGGAATGGATGTCGAGAAACTCTTTCTTTCCCTCACTAGGAAGCTCTGTTTCTCTCTCCTCTTCCCTTTCTCCTCTTCCCTTTCTCATCTTCCTTTTTCTCTTCTCTTCCTTTTCTCTGTCCTCTTCCCGTTTCCTCTCCTCTTCCCTCTCTCCTCGTCCCTTTTCCTCTCCTCTTCACTCTCTCCACTTCCCTTCCTCTCCCCTCCTACCTTTCCTTCCTCTTTCTCTATCATTCTCTCCCCATCATTTTCTTATCTCCTATTGCCAACCACAGATCTGCATACACATTCTCACACATCCCACTCTCCTATCTTTTGGAGGTTTTTTTTCGCTCTTGACCAACTAAGCCGAATCCTCTCTCCTTTGCCCTTCCCTTCCTCTTTCTCTATCCTTTTTTTCCAGATATTATCTCTCACCAGAAATGTTTCTTGGAAAACGGTACGGTCTGGAAGCTGATATATGGAGTCTTGGGATCATTTTATGGGCTCTTCTCTCTGGACGACTCCCATTTCTTGACAATAATAAGGATGTCGTCCAAGAAGCAGTTTGTTCCGGACGCTTGGACTTCTCGTCAGAGCCATGGTCGAGAATTTCAAGTGAAGCGAAAGATCTTATCAGGAGAATGTTGACTTTAGATCCGAGTAAAAGACTGACCGCAGAAGAAATCTTGGCGCATCCGTGGCTGGAAAAGGGAAAGAGTTTGAGACGCCAGTTTAACAAGCAGGAAATAGAGTATGTGAGAGAGAAGCAACAGTGTTTTTCTAAGAGTGGCGGTAAAAATAGTCCGAAAGAAAATGTGATAATGCCGAATGCGAAAGAGGCTAAAGGTTGTTTCATCTCACTTCCTCTTCTTCCTCCTCCTTGTCCGTCTCCTTCTCCTCCTGAGGCAGCAGCCATTCCGAAACCACATATATGTTCTCTACCTCCTTGTAATCCTCCTGGACGACTAGATGTATGTGGAGGTTCAGAGAGTGTGGATGGTGGAAGGAAATTAGATGTGGTTTTTGGAAGCTCAAAAAAATGTGGCTATGATTTGACCGGAGGGAGTGGACAGAGCATCGGACGTCCTCCCATTTTGGGACCGGTAAGCCCTAATGGAAGTGACAGTAGTGACCGTTTTTTATCTGCCAGTAGTAGTGGATCCAGTCTCGATACTTGTTGCTCTGATGAGGAAGAGTGTCGCGAGGACGTTTCCGTTTCCTTACCTGTTAGTTATCAAAAAGTTTACAAGGAATCTGGTCTGAGAAGGCTTTTGGATTCAGTTGCTTTTGCTCTTCTAGAAGTGGTGAGAGGACATGCTTTTGAAGAGAAGAAATGGCAAGAAGACTCAAAGAAAGGACAAGGGAAAACTGTTGGCAATCGACAAGGTGGAGTTAACGCATAGGGTAATCACGCTGTCAAAGTTTTTCCCTCTTTTTGATGGTAAATCGTACTATTAGACAGTTTTTTGAGTATGGTTTGCCCTCAAACCATTCGATTCACTCTCAACAGGGGGGCAAAAAATTTCAGTGTGATTACCCAATCAGTGGGAAAGTGGATCGGAAGGACAACATTAAATGTGGATGACCGAGACGATGGATAAGAGGCGAATGAGTGACGCTTTCGAATCTGTCTTGTCGAGGGAACGTCCTACGGTAGAGTTTATTTGTACAGTCGAAATTAAATAACTGAAATAGAAATGTTTATCTCTGAACATAGAATAATCGCATTAGTAGCTCCACGTCAGTTCTAATGTGTTTTTAGGAGTTATAATGTCGTACGAACTCTTTTGCAGAAACGAATCTGCATTTGTAGTTTCTCGACCTTAAAATCTGTTTCGCTGTTTATAGTGCTTTTTTGACAGTCTGGTTCGATTTTGTTCTGTAACATACAAAAATGTCCCCTTTGTCTGGTTTTTTTTTTAATCGACAATGTGTTTAATAACGGAGGAGAATCTAGTTTTAATTTAGTTTTTTTTTTTTTAGTTTTAATTTTGTACACTCCTGAAGTTAGTAATATGGGCAGCTGTTAGGAGTTGGGGTGCATATTTCGAGAAAGTGTCGTTGTCGAATTTTTTTTGTACGATAAATTGCAACAATGTCAAACAATATTAATCAAACTTTTTTTTCCGGTTGTTCCTATTTTTGTGTTCTTCTGTGACGATGAAAGTCAGGTTTTAGTATGGTGAAAAATGGAGATTAATAAAGGAAATAGTAAAAATGAAGTTCAATAAAAAGCTTTTTGTTATTATTATTATCTTTTTAGGTTACTTAAAAGTTGCAGATAGTTAAGGCAGAAGAATGGGAAATTATACTGAAGAAATTTACCCTCTTATTGAGAGTACAATGTTGAGAGCACAGTTTAACGGTTTAACGGAGCATAATAAAACAGAAAAACTATGTGAATTGTACGATTTACCCTCATAACTGAGTTATTGGAGCTTCGATGGTGTAATTATCCTACGGGCAGATTGAAATAATGTGGACTCTGTATTAATTTGCTCCTCTTTTGGTGTTTACTGCTTTAATTGAAGGGGGGGAGGGAGAGGGAGGGTTAGTTTTATTTTTGTCCTTTCGATCTTCATGTGCTAGTATTGACTCGTTCTAAGGATATAAAAGGACAGTAATTCTTAACTGGCAGTTGTTTATGCTCTGTGGTTAGTTTCTTAGGATTTTTTAGGGTTTTTAGGGTTTGGCTTGGTTAATTCTATGCTAGTTATTTCAGTTTCGTTTTGGTTTTTCCGTTCTTTTGTCTCCAGCATTCCGTTTTACAGTCACGTTTTTTAAAAAACATCACTCTTTTGTAATTATCTCTAGAAACAATCGTGAGTCCCTATGAATTTTTAGAACAATTTGTGCAAATTAAGAAATGTGTTAATGTGACATCCTCCATTTTTCACAAGACACAGCTGAAAAATGGGTGCAATTATTGTTTTTGGTGGTCGCTCTTGGGACATACAAACAGAGATACACATCGAATCATTATTAGGTAAAGAAATTATAAGAGCACATTTTTGGTTTCATTAGTGAGGTTAATTCTAATCTAGCTTCGAATGACATGATTGTTTATGAACCGTTTAAAGACTTGACGTTAGAATCAAACATTTCTTATTATTATTGAAACAATTAGTAATGTTGTTGAAACAAATAGTATTCTAATTGAAACAATCAGTATTGTTATTAAAATAATCAGTATTGTTATTGAAACAATTATTGTTGTCATTGAAACAATTAGTGTTGTTATTGAAACAATTAGTATCGTTACTGAAACAATTAGTATTATTATTCCTGTCTCGGTTGGCGGTTTAGGTTTACTCTCGACGGCGCGTGTTGCTTCAGCCGCTTATTTGGGAAGTTGGTGCCTTGTTGCTTCCACTATTCTCTCGTTTTCTAGCTGGGGACACTCCTATTCTTGCGGTTAAAATGAGTATTAAGAAAAAGGATACAAAGGGACAAAGGAGAATAGCATATGTCTAGGTTTACTTCTCCGTGTTCCGTTTTTCAGTTTCTTTCTAAATGTTTGGTTCCTTTTGTTCCCATGTAATTACGATGGACTTTTCTCTTTTTAATTTTAAATTTATGTACTTCAGATGGTTTACTATTTCGCTCCCTCCCAGTTCACTTCATATAAAAGTGACCAGACGGGCACTGCAATTCCATGACCATAAATGAGCTTTCAAAAAAAAAAAAAAAAAAAAAAAACGGGCTTGTAATCTATCATTGTGTACGGAAAGGAAACAGCGAAAAAGTAACTAAGAAATCCAAACACAAAAGCGAAACAAACCTAAAACAAAAAAGAAAAAATAATTAGAAAAGAGATGACCACACAAAGAAGGACAAACTAACAAAAGTACAAGGAAAAGAACAAATGTTCTCCACTAGGCTTGGGAGATTAACAGGGTTGGGATTGACGAGGGTTTTCTTTAGGGTTTTCTTTTAGTGGTTTGTACTCTCTTGTTGGAGGTTGTTTAGGTCGATTTGTTTAAGGCTTTTCTATCTTGTTGTTGGTTTTTTTGTTGAAATCCATAACTAGAACAAAATTAACATAACCATATGTTCCCATATGCCCATGAGCTTTCTAATAAAGTCGGGTATACATTAAAATAAAACAACCATAACTTAACGTTAGTGGAAGTAAAATGGAATCCCTGAAACGCTTTAAAGCCCTAGAGAAACATGAACAAACAAAAGACTTGAAGAAGAGGAATAAAGCTCCCGAGATCCCTCGTCTTGAAAGATAGTCGACCACAAATACAGAGTAACTCATGAAAAGAAACTCCAAAACAACCAAAAATCTGGACATACCTTTCAAATAAAGTCATCTGTGGTATCACGACCGCTATACGCAAAATAACCGTATACAACGCATATTGAACACCTATACCGTGTTAAGTGTTTCCAATTGATTTCGCAAATCAAACAAGACAATTTATTTCCCAACTGGAAACCTCAAAATTAATAAAAGAAGAACAGTACACCGCTCATCATTATTAGTGTTACAAATTTATCAGTGTTAATGCGAAATTGGAATTAACAATACCAATTTAGTGCAAGAGACATGGCAGGTTATAGTCCGCTTCTTTAATTATGTTGTTAACTCTATTTTGTGATTTTTGGCCATAAAAAGTCACGACTGAGTTAGTGTTATTAACACTAATAACAATGATTCGACCTCAAACAACATATACATGACACGTGTTCAATCAATACACTAAAATCTCGTTACCTTCCTCGACGACGTGACAGCAAACCATAAAACCATAAAAAACTTCATATAAGAAAATAGATGATATGCTGGACAGGTTTCACACATAAAAACCAATAATAAATTTTCATAGAGTACAATAAAACCACTCATCGAAGAAGTCCATTTGCCACCGATGAGTTAAAATAGATTTTGAGACGAAGCTAAGTAAAACTGAAAGAAAATACTCTACAGGTAAAAAAATATACACTGTAGAAGGAAAATAAAATAAAATATTACCACTCAAACATGAACTATTAGTTGAAATCCTGGATAGGTATCTCTACCCTATATCATTCGAATTAATATTATTATGAAAGAAACCTTGGGTGGTG
Source organism: Zygnema cylindricum (assembly GCA_037447655.1). Lineage (NCBI taxonomy): Eukaryota > Viridiplantae > Streptophyta > Zygnematophyceae > Zygnematales > Zygnemataceae > Zygnema > Zygnema cylindricum. The sequence continues at coordinate 81,895 of JBBHKE010002798.1, forward strand.
CAAAATACTGCTTTCCTCCCAACTATCCTGAGGTATGCCTTATTAAAGTGACCTATTAAAAAGGTCGTTTTCTGTCGCTCTCCATCTGTCTCTCCCCACCTCTCTCTCTCCATCTCTCTCTCTCTCTCTCTCTCTCTCTCTCTCTCCACCTCTCTCTCCCTCTCTGTTCTCCCTTATTACGAGAATGGTCTAGTATTGCAAAAGATCTTTCTCTGAGAAACTTGTTGACAGAAAATTATGGCGATTCCAAGACCAGCAAAAAGACAAAATTTGTCTTCTCCTGCTGTTGAATCCATAGAGCATATTTTCTCTCCCTTCTCGAACAATGCTCCACGATGCTGCACTTATTTTTTTTTGTCCTGGTGTGCAGATATATTATGGTGCTAATGGCACTTATTTTTAGCCCTTACTTAAGCCCATATTTCAGACCGATGAGCTTATACTTCATTACAATCCAATTTTTTTACTGAAGTCACATGCTCTCTGATTTGATTCTCCTCCGTTGGGGCAGAAACACTCACAAGGGATTCCTCCCGACTCATTCGTCCCTCCAAATAATCTTCCACTGCTGGCCTCTGTATAAGATGAAGTGGATTAAAGATTAAGATAAAAATAAAATAAAAATAAGATAAAACATAAACTAAAAATAAACTAAAATTAGGTTAAAAAAAAGTAATCTACAGTACCCGCCATAAAGAAGTCTGGATTTGTATTAATCTATATCAATAGCTTTGAAGACCAGTCTGTTTAACAACTTAGAAAAAATAAAGCATTCAGTTTTAGCACAAAACATGAAATAAGGTCCATCGCACATGAAATGAAAACCACAGACATAAAATAGTGTGGAACCACGGAAACCATACAAAAACTACTCGAAAACAAAACCGGGAATTGAAGTATAATACCGCCATTGTTAAAAAAATAGAGCAAAGGAGATAAAATTGAAGCACTAAAGCTCTCTTCAAAACGAAAAAGCAGGAAAAAAAAGGGAAAAAATGGGAAAAAAAGGGGAAAAAAGGGGAAAAAAAGGGAAAAAAGGGGAAAAAAAGGAAAAAAAAGGGGAAAAAAGGGAAAAAAAAGGGGAAAAAAGGGAAAAAAAAGGGGAAAAAAAAGGAATTTACCTCAATACTGCACGAACTGGAACTTGCACATTCTGTCTCATCGGTCAAACCGTCCAAAGCCAATTCTGTAAACCTTTTCCATCTTTGTGTGTCCGTCTCCTTTACCAAAAATTCGGCCTCTAGACCTAAACTTAATTGTCGGTTAATATCAATCGCCACAATACCTGAGAGGAGAGAGGAACTCAGAGGCTCCTCAATAAGACGTACGACCTGCAGAGAATTGCCAAAACAAAAAAAGAAAAAGGAAAAGGAAAAGGATGTCAAACAAAGTAAGATGAAAATGGATTAATTAAACTAGTAAAACAAGACTAGTGTGTTATTGAATGTTTAATCACAAGCAGAAAAGAGGAAATCTGAAAAGCAAAAAAGAAGAAAAGGTGACACTGGAGCTCACATCTTCAAAAAAGAAGAGCCAGTTAGACAATTCACAATCAGTGTGTGTTGCACAAGTTCTAAATGTGTAACCGAGGTCAAAATCTCTAATGTTAGTCAAAGTCTCCCAGATTAAATGCATTTCCCATGACTAAACAAACAGATTTAAGTGAGAAAAACCAGTTGAATACCCTTTTTGGTTGTAATTAGTGTGGATCACAACAATGGTAAGACAATCTAGACCAAAAATTTGCAAATCAAATCAAATAACTCCAAAAAAGACAAAAACAAAGATGTATTTGTACCTCACTTGTAACAAAACATTTCCAAAAAAGCACTCGAAAAAAAGGATGATTTCCGTACCTCACTCATTGAAGGCCGTCGAACTGCATTGTTGCAAAGGCACAATGAAGCCACATGAAAAATTCTTCGAGCCTGCCCCTCATCATAGTTCCCCTCTAATCTCTTATCTATCAAATCCTCGATTTTTCCTGCCTCCAGCAAAGGTTTTGCCTGCAAAAATTTCAAAACAAAATTGTTAGATAACTTGCGTTTCATACAAATAAAGTAAACAAAACACATATGAATTACAAATGTGAAAAAATCCCATACAGAAAGAGAGGGAGGGAGAGGGAGGGAGAGGGAGGGAGAG
>JBBHKE010002799.1:0-21700 GCA_037447655.1 Zygnema cylindricum
GAAACTTTTGTTGGGAATCTGGCTACCATTTGGAGAATTGTTTCCATTTGTTGAAGAAATGTAACAAAGAGAACGTATTTATTGAGTTTAGTTATATTTCGTGACATTTATTATGTTAATGTTAATTTTTCCACTCGATGGAGGGAATCAATTGAAAGTGACCGTGAGAAGGAATGAAACAAGCGTGACAAATGACTCGACTTGCAACTCGATACACTAAACTTAGCTGACTAAAATGACAATCTGAGGATGGAAACCGAGATGTGCATCATTTTGGTACTTTCTGTAATGTTATGTACCAAAAGAGTACATGTCTTGTTCAACTTAGTGTAGACAGGCACGAAAAAACCATGATGTGTGCTTTAATAAGAAAGCCTGATGTTAAATCATCAGAGTATGAGGACAAAAAATGAAAGGCAAAAATGCCTTAACTAAACCTCAACATAGTTAAAGAACTTAAAGCAGCCCCTCAGACTCCCCATCCTCGGACTGCGCAGAGGGAGTTTCGGAATGCATCGACAATCCATGACAGCTATCGAGGGATAGAAGCTTGCACTTGCTGTAAAGCCACAGATAATGGAAGAAGATAAAAAGGACGGAAATGGAAGGGAGAGGGAAGGGAGAGGGAAGGCCCGCAGTTCCCCTCCTCTCGAAAGAACGCCAACCACAATTATGAAGGAACTCATCCAAAGCAATTCCCAAACAACCAAATACCTCGACCGCCATCGTCACAAAGTCACCTAAAGCATCGGGGTGCACGTAATCATGCTCCCACTTCATAGCATCGTCAGGTGTGCCACTCCAATATGTTGAGCCGCCTGAAGAGCGACAGACGCCTCCGCAAGGTTTGCCAAAACAACAGGACCAAAAAGTACAATGGAGTCATCGAGCAAAATAATGTCAATCCGCCGCAAAGGAATAACATGTGAAACCTTCCGACGACCAGCGTACCCCCCCTCAGAATTGCAATAGTGCCTGAATCAACTCCCTCCCATGAGATAAAGAAGCAAATGGACGCCGTCGAGCCGAGGGATACAGTCCCACGAGCAAGCGAGAGAGCCGAGTAAAGGTGGATGAGGGAGGCCAAGCCTGAACCTGAGGGCGGTGGTGAATTCAGTAGGTGTGAAAACATAGCGTGGAAATAATAGGAATTGGTAAGGACCACGTTGTAGAACCAGGGTTGCCCGCAGGAGAGAAAACGGGCAAGAGAAGAATCAAAAGGAAGCGGCGTCTCGAGAAGCTCCATCCAATGGTGGTGACAACCCTATAAAAACTTAATTCTTGGACACTTGAAACCAGTTTTGTTAAAGGGGTGGAGAAAACCGGGATATCCACTCAAGCAAGGGGAGAAATAGAACAGGCTGCCTCGAAAATAAACTGCAGTTAGAAGGAGAAGACACCGTCCAAAAAAACACTAGCGATGATGGTATCGAGATCAAAGTATCGCTGGCCAAAAAGTGAGAGACAAGCATGGAGGCAATAAGGCACCAACTCCTCAAGTAGGCAACATGTGCAATACGTGCTGTAGATATTAAACTCAACCCTCCCCCAAAAAGACGAGAAAGGATGGCTGAATGCGGCTAGTTGGTGCCACACGTGCCATAGATGTTATACTCGACCATCGCAGAGACAAGAAAAGTAAACACTGAATTTACATGGGAACAAAAAGAGGCAACAATGCAAAAACTGAAAAACTACATGTGGAGGGAAGCAAACAAAAAGGAAAAGCAAGGGGTGCTTGAATGTGAGCCGTAGGCCAAGACTCGTGATAAAAAAAGCCTCTCGACCAAATAAAGTGTGGAGGATGTCCATGAGGCAATCGTGGAAGGTGGAAAGAGCTGAAACAAAAGTAAGGGTGGGATTAGGAGTACGGGTGAGGTAGGAGGAGCAATTGGTGAAATACCTCGTCAAAAGAGCAAAAGCCACTAGAGGGCTGGGAATGCTTGGGAGGGTGTGCACTCAAGACAAATGAGTCTGAAGAGAAGAATCAAGAAACACTGAAACAGGGTCACAAAAGTATTCCACCCAAGCGGGGGGACCTTAACAGACTAATAATGCCCTCGGATGGAGTGGTGAGGATTCGAACACCACGAGGGGGAGAATATAATATCGATGTGCAACTTAACCCTAAGTTTTAACCAAAAAAAATAATCAGCTCATACACTATCGGGTTTTTGCTAATATTGTATGCATATCGTTTTGTCCCATTATAGCACAATTTAAAACTCCTCTATGGAAGTTGGTGATGTTAATAAACAAACATTTAATCAAAACATAAACAACGTAGAGAACATCATTTTCCCAAAAAACAGGCTGCAATAAAACACGGTCGCGATACCATGAACAATTATTAGTGTTAGTAACACTAATTCAGTGCTGAGTTTTTTGGCCCTCTTGCCACAAAATTGCTGTAAAATAGTTAAAGACACTGCGTATGTGCATTCTGTAAGAGATGTCCGATGGGAGGCTGACGTAGCAGATGACGTCACAAGGTACAATTCAACCGACGAAATTTTGAATTGAAGGCGTTTGTCCCAAATCCCAGTTGCCGGCCGTCCACAAGCCCTTCACCAAAGGCGCCTTTTCTCTCTCGCGCTCCTCTGCGGATAGTAAACCGACAGTTTATCGCTTGAGTCTTCCCTTAACATGGCATAAAACCATAGATGTCCCGTGCGCATATTACGCACGGTATAAAATAACGAATAACTACGTGCGGTACGCATCAAACGCTTTTGAAAAGTTAATAAAATGCGTACCTTGCTTTGTACCCGTACATTATTTTTACAATTACGTACAGTGTCCGTCTATGTTCGTACATTTTAGGGTTATTTAGGGGATTTTTAGGGTTTCCAAGATACATTGCCGTACTTTCCGCTATATTTCAGTACGGCTGCCGTAGATATTTCGTACTATTGGGTTTTTAGGGTCCACTTTCATACAATTTCGTACATTTCTGTTAAATTTCCGTACTTTTTAAGATTTTTAAGGATTTTCTAAGATTGCGCTTTCCGTACGTTTTTGTACATGGCCGTACAGCGAATTTTACACGAATTTTACGAAAAATATGAAAAAGACGAATACTACGTAGTTTTCGTAAAAAAGTTGAAATCCGTACGAATTGGGCATCAACGCATAAAACTACACCGCGCATCGTTATTAGTGTCAACAACTCTAATTTGGGTTCTTAAAATCTCGATTTTTTTCCGCAATTAGTATACATGATTTTCGAAATTAAATTAGCAACTCTATTTAAGGACGTGGATCATAATCTGCCACGTTTCTCGCACTAAATTAGAATCAATAACACTAATTGTTTTTTTACGCTATTTAAACTTTGACACTAATAATGATTCGCGATGAACCGGTCAGGTTAACTGTTAGCTACACCAGGAATGGCTATTAGTGTTGATAACTCTTACATCGACGCGCCTGGTTACCTAATATAATTCATAGTGATATAAATTGCTTTATCTTAATATGTCAATAATGGCGTTGACACAGGAAACTTAGTGGCGTCAACAGGGATTTTTAATGCATAGAGCTAATTTGATCGCATGCACTATGAGCTTTTGGGGAATCACGCGAACCCGTTCTCACATGTTCAAAATGTTGACAATGTGAACACAGACTAAAGCGGCTACAATTTGGGAATTTGGAGATAAATCAATGTTGTATGCCAGGTAGCCTTAATGTTTTGTTGGTTTTAGGTCATTAAATACCAAAAAGCGTTCATACCTCAATTTTTTTCACAATCACTATTAGCGTACAAGTTTTTTTAGCGTATAATAATAATTACCGTTATTAACGCTAATTATAAATTTGGAAATTTTCAAACAAATATATACATTCTAATTGTTTACTAATTCTAATTTGGGTCTTTGAAAAAATTAAATGTCAGTCGCAAACATGCTTACACTAATAATGGTACATGTAAAAAATCTGCCAAATCGTACACAAATCGTACGTTCACACGGTCGAAACGCGGTTGTCGGACGAATATGTGCGAACGTGATTTTTACAGCCCGATTTCATCCCCTTTTTACAGCGCATATTCTCATGCGTCAGTGGTTACTAAAACCCATAAATTATACTTTTGCACTTAAAAAGGTACAGTTTTGCATGGTCTGATACTAACCGTACAACACACTATTTATGATAAAAATTGGAAAAGAACCCTAGTTGGCGTAAAAGAAAAAACAGAATAATTTTGCTATTTAAGAAAAAAAAAGGTACCTTTAATAGCGTCCATTACGCCAATAACGATTCACGGTGTACTGGACTCAACTGAAGTGTTTTATCACCCATAGCGCTAGAGATCACCTTCGTACGTCACTTTGAAAGACTGCCAAAAATCAAAACTGCCGGCCAAAACATTTCTGAAAATTTATGTGGAAGTTTTAAAAACGACAAAAGGCGACAAAAATAAATATATATCCTATTAAATGCATATCCTAAAAAATATGTATCCTAGAAGAATAACAAAATACAGCGCGACGATTTTCAACGGTTCGTTAATACAACCCCTACTTTTAGACTATATTTCTAGCTGCCCGATGTTTTGGGCAGTTCTTAAAGTACAGCCGTACAAACGCAGGGTTGAGCTGTTTGGTTTGAATCGAGAGGACCTCTCAGTTCGTTTTGGTCCACAAATGTCGCTGATTTTATCCTTTAGACTTTCAAACGGAAAAGCCAATCTAGGTTAAGCGTGTACCAGTTAAGCATATTTGGCTGCTACACCTTGAATCGTTATTAGCGTATAGAAATTATTAGTGTAAAGAAAAATTTAGCGTCATTCATTCTAATTCAGTTCCAGGAGACGTGGCATATTATGGTCCACGTCCTGAAATAGTGTAGTTTATTATATTTAAGGTATCAATGTCAAAATTTTGGGGTGCCGATATAGCGTACATAAGGCTAATAACGATTCACGGTGTACTGCAGCAAACAGCATGGCTACTGTAATTTCCCTTTCCGTTGGTTTTAGGTCATTAAATACCAAAAAGCGTTCATACCTCAATTTTTTTCACAATCACTATTAGCGTACAAGTTTTTTTAGCGTATAATAATAATTACCGTTATTAACGCTAATTATAAATTTGGAAATTTTCAAACAAATATATACATTCTAATTGTTTACTAATTCTAATTTGGGTCTTTGAAAAAATTAAATGTCAGTCGCAAACATGCTTACACTAATAATGGTACATGTAAAAAATCTGCCAAATCGTACACAAATCGTACGTTCACACGGTCGAAACGCGGTTGTCGGACGAATATGTGCGAACGTCATTTTAGATAACCCAGTTTCATCCCCGCTTTAGAGCGCATATTCTCATGCGTCCGCGATTACTAAAGCTCATTAATTATACTTTTTCACTTAAAAAGGTACAATTTTGTACGGTTTGACACTAACCGTACACCACACAATTAAAATGCCAACGTACTTTGGTTTTTTACACTAATTGGAAAAAAACACTAAATGGCGTAAAGGAAAAAACATAATAATTTATCCTATTTAAGAATTAGGGAAAAAAAAAGCGGGACCGAATTAGGGTGAAGTTCCATCAGATGTTTATGTAATCGTACGGCCAACTCTACAGACCGGGTCGATTGAGTCAATGTTCCATCACAAAGAGTCTGTAAACAACGTGTTCTAAATTGACTGGCGCCACGCAAGCTAGATCCGATATTGAATATCTTTCAGATTTTTAGCACCGACAAACTTAACTTCAAATCTTCACTTGCGTACCATGTACCTGCGTAACGAAGTAATCATATGACAGAACTTTTATACTTTTTGCAGACGCCAGTCTTTACGCCAGCTCATTTTTTAGGGTTTTTGTTTTCGAACATAACGAAAGTCCTTAAGATAAATAGTGTGACGTGCAAAAGTTACCGAAATAGCGTGACGAACGAATGTTACGAAATTACATTTATACTTTCGGTTGTATTTTTGAGAGCGCGTGTCATGTGCAGATTTCCTCGATTTTTGTTGGATTTACATCATGACACGTAGCTTAATCATCCAGCGTGTCACGATATTTATTTTTGTATCTGCCAACCCACCTCTTCGAGGTGGGTTGACAGTTCCAGAGAAAAATGAAGGGAACGCCTCGCAGATGAACATCCGACGGTCAATGTTACCTCCCAAACCTTCAGAGAGTATTAGCAAGATTCTCTGTAATATTGTTTTTCGTATTAAAACAAAATAAGCGGTACGATTTGGTACGGATAGTCGCAGATTTCTGTTAACTATCCCACTTTTCGTCTGATGGAACGTCACCCTTAGCGTTCATTACACTAATAGCGATTGGCGCTGTAGCATAGCATGACGATACGGGGATGTGTCGCATGGCACTGCATCGCCACACGATATCGCATACATCGGCATACATCTCATGGTCGCATCGAATCAAAGGACAACCGATGTACATCATCTTCGGCACACGTCTTTTAATGTGTCGCCATGCGGTCCCAAGCAGCATGCAACCCTAAATTGCCGTTAACAAAACTACTTGTTGTTATCTTAACAGTTCCAAAACAGCCACGTCATCATGAACTGAATTAGATTTTTTTCTGATTACGATTAATTGCGTACTTTCACTTAAAAAAAACAGAAATTCCAATGCTTTGGATTTCTGTAGAATACCGATCAACTGAAAGCCGGACTGTTAGGGGAACACAGTACTGCACACCTGTCATAGGGAAAAGTGTTCGTCTACTACCATGTAAGAAGAGGAAAAAGAGGGAGAGGGAAGGAGGAGTTTTGAGGCATGGTAGGATTCTACTTTTGTCTATTTATGTGATTTTAAATGTTTACATGATTGGTTTAACTCGTATCACAAAAGGTATTTTTTGCTATTATAATGCTCAGAGAATCTCAAATGCAGAAGGAAATAGAGATGAAGGGTTCACTAGAAAAATGAGACAAATATCCAATTATAAACGGTTTATGCTTTTAATTTGACAAGAAACCACAAGAACTTAAATTTACAAGAGCATTGGGGAGAGAGAGAAGAATAACTAAAAAATGAATGGAATATAATTTCCTAATACATATTTTAAGCAGGCAAAATTCCACTGTTTTTCACGTTCAGTACTCAACCAGCTTTCGACTTCAAAAATGTTGTTGCCCGTCTTCGAAGAGCTCTCATGAGAAATGCTCGCGCCCCATTGGTCGGTTCCGGCCCCCACATAAACGCCTCCTAGAAAATCAAAATCCATTAAGTCGTTTGGTTAGTTACCCACATAATTGACACCCTCAAAACCAAAATACACCTTTTTCTTTTGATTGCACAGTTTTCACTAAAATGACTACCATTCAAAACACCAAGTTTCAACTATGATGACGTCGATGGTAGAGTTTAATTCTTTTCCTTTGTTAATATGAGAATGGGATTGTCAATGGGAGGTTTAAACTCAACTCCTGGTGATTAGAGATGCCAAAAAGAGTACTTGTACATCTAATATATTCCATTCATCCATATATTCCATTTTAAGTTGTTCTCTCATCCATAATACGGGTAGATTGAAAATGCCAAAAGTGAAATACCTGAACTTTCTCGAGTTCTCTCTGCATGGTCTCGAGCCGCCCGGGAGTTGCCAAAACGTCGTCGATTACGTCCTTCAGAGAGTCGAGTTTGTCTGCATCCACATTCAGACTGAACCGGCTGTGATCGATCTCGTCCTGGAGAGGTAGAGGGAGAGGGAGAGGGAGAGGGAGAGGGAGTGGCAGAGGGGAGAGGGAGAGGGAGAAAGACAGAAGAGGGAGAATGGCTAAGAACAACACTGGCCAGGGTGAGAGTAGGGACCGAGACAGTAGGGAACGAGACAGAAGAGAACGCGAAGAGAGGTAGAAAGAGAATGCAAATGAATGGATAAACACAACAACATTGCCAGCGAAGGAAAAAACAAGGCAACACAAAAACAACACAATGCTGGCTTTAAGTTACTTTGTTTGTTTCCTGAATATCAGTCAAACGATTTGCAAGCTGCCAAAAAACAAAAAGACCAAAACTAAAACTGAACAATTGCCACACAAATCAGAAAACCACAACAGGAAACAACAACAAAACTGAACTGATAATCATAACAAAAAATACCTGCCAGGGTTGGTCATGATCTCGATAAAAATTTACGGGAATGCATCCGCCAATGATGGACTTCACAGGACGTGACGTCCACTGTGAGTGCCCCGGCGGGCATATACAAAATTTTGAACTTTGCCAATCTAACCGAGAATGCCACTCGGATAGCGATTTTAGAGACCACCCAGGTATCGACCTGTCCTCAAAGAGCTGCCCGGGAAAAAAAAGGAGAGGGACAGAGGGACAGGGTGGTAGAAGAAAGAATGGGAAGAGTGTGAGGACAAATAAGAACGATGTCATTTAAAAATGAAAGAGAAAACAGGCAAAGAAGAAAATTCTAAGAAAAACTTTTGCAGGGGGGGGGGGGGAGAGAGTGAGGGAGGAAAGGAGGGACAGAGGTAGGGGGAGAGGGAAGGAGGGAGGGAAAGGAAGAGAGGGAGAGGGAGAGGGAGAGGGAGGAGAGGGAGAGGGAGAGGGAGAGGGAGAGTAGGAGTGTGGGAGAGAGGGTGAGGAGGAGATAGGGAGAAGGGGAGAGGGGCAGAGGGAGAGAGAAGGTAGGGAGAGAGAAGGGAGGGAGAGAGAGGGGTAGATGGAGGGATGGAGAGGGAGGGAGGTAGGTAGAGAGAGAGGAGAGAGAGGGAGAGGAGAGAGGAAGAGAGAAAGAGGGAAAACACAAAAATGCCTAAGAAATTGAATTGTATAGAAAAAGATATGACAATGCCGAATAATAAGAGAAATGCTCTGTCTCTCTTTCTTCCTCCCTCCAGCGTTCTCTTCCTCTTCTCCCTCTCTCTCCATCACCTAATCCCTTACAATCACCATCTCTCACCCTCCCCCTCCCACTCCAACTCCCTCTCCTCCTCCTCGCCCTTCCCTCCCCTTCCCTCCCCTTCCCTCCCCTTCCCTGTCTCTCCTACGCCTAACCCATTATTCTCTGCTCCTCTTCTCCCCTCCCCCCCCCCCCCCCCCCCCTTCTCCCCTCCTTCCTCCAGGAGCTCCTTCCTTATAAAGTGGTTGAAGAACGGAATGGGGACTCCGTGGTGCTGCCCTTTACTGAAACGGAACAGTGCCGTAATTTTCCGTTCTGTTGCGTTTGGTTTCTGTATTTGTGTGACAGTTGGGATGGGAGGCATCAAGATGTCACGGTCGGAGAGATAACAAGGGATGTCGGGGTAGTTGTTATTGAGAGGGAGGCCGTAGTTGTAACCGAGGGCCTGGAAGGAGAAGAGAGGTAAGGACCATTGTTTAGAGTATTGGACAATTTTTGGATTATGGTACGAAGTTATAGAAGCAATTTCATATTAGAGTTTGACACACATGGGAACTTACTCCGAACTCTCTTCAAGTTTTTATGTTATTTTCCACCACTATTAGAGTGAATTGGCAGGAGTTAGCTGATACATATCCCAAACTCTTTTTAGCCCAAAAGTTTAATTTAATGGTCGGCTTAAAAGAACAGGAAAGGAAACCCAAACAGAAGCTACACCTTGAATCGTTATTAGCGTATAGAAATTATTAGTGTAAAGAAAGAATTAGCATCATTCATTCTAATTTAGTGCCAGGAGACGTGGCAGATTATGGTCCACGTCCTTAAATAGTGTAACTTATTATATTTATCAATGTCAAAATTTTGGGGTGCCGATATAGCGTACATAAGGCTAATAACGATTCACGGTGTAGTGTCTGGTTTTCCAGGTTTCCACACTGATTCTTGTGTCATTGGAAACCCAAATGACAATAGGTTGAAGACAAACAGAACTTCTGACCGCTTGTCTACCGAAAACCATCGGAAAGGAAAAAACAAAACCGAAAGTAAGGAACAAAACGGTGCAAAACAATATACGAGTGGAAAAAGAACGGTACGGAACGGAAGAACGCAGGAGTTCTATGTTACAGCAGAGAGGAAGGTAATGAAAATAAGGGAATAAAAACAGAATGAAACAGAGTGAAGCTGTCAAGGAACAAAAATGCAACTGAACAGCCTGAACATAACTGAACTGAACGGAACAGAACAGAAGAAAAATACAACAGATCGGAACAGAAATATTACGGACATAGAGTTCTATGTGGTATACCTGGAGACCTCTTGCAGTAAATGCGTGAGTGCTGCGAACCATTTTGTCGCCATTCAGCTGCAAGGAGGGGGGAGGGGGGAGGGGGGAGGGGGGGGGGAGGGGGGAGGGGGGGAGGGGGGAGGGGGGAGGGGGGGAGGGGAGAGGAGAGAGGGGAGACGGGGGGAGGGGAAACGGGAGATTGGAGAGGGAGAGCAGAGGGGAGAGTGAGGGAGACAGGAGGTGAGAAGGGAGAGAGGGAAACAGGTGGGCAGGAGGGGGAAGGGGAGTTGGGTGTTGAATAAAGTGAGAGAAAATGCGAATGGTAGACAAAATGCTGGTAAGGGACAGAAAGAAGGAGAATGGGATAGGGATTAAGGAGTGGAGGGTGAGAGAGAGACGGGTCAAGAGTCGAGAAAGGCAAAGGGAAAAAAGGGTGAGGGAGAAATTGGAGCGAGAGAAGGTAGGGAAGAGGAAGTGTGAGAGTTCAAAGGAGTAGAAATAAGGAGGGGGCAAAAGAGGAAAATAAACCAATCAGGGAGAAGGAAAAATGTCAAAAGAGGGTAAAAATGGAAAGAGAGGAAAGGCAGGAGCAATGAGGGGGGAGTCAGAGCGATGGAGAAGAAAGCGAGACAAAAGATGATGGAAAAGTGGAAAGTATGGGTGTTGGGAATGAGAGAAAGAGTAGAAAAGACAACGAGAGCATCAAAATAAAATACAGTATAATATACCACACTTCAAAAAAATAACACAACATCAAGCCTTGGTTCAAAGGTGCAAAAACAATTGGAAAGACTATCACTTTCTACGCCGTATTATTTGAGTCCTATTCCCGAAAAAACAATATAACAAGTGTCTAATAGTAACGTGATATATCGTTTCCGATTATTTACGCTCATTTGGGCCACAATATGCATCATGTAACTTTTATCTCTAATGCATAAAAAAACGTCAAAAACCGTCAATAAACTAAACCCCAAAGAAGAAAAAAGGAGATTAAAAAATATACCTGTAAAAAGAACATCTCGCCGTACAGTTTGGGATCGCAGTACAGCAGGGATTGGCATCTTCCATGGTCGATAGTATTCGTCGAGAAGTGGTCTCTCCCATTGAACCGCTTGAAGTATGGATAATTCTCGCGAATATCCGTCAAGATTGTGACCCACATTTTGGACGTTTCTTCGACGGCTGACCGGATTTGATCCGGGCCATCATCTCCATCTGGCTGGATTTGCAGTAACATATAACGGGCCGAAAAAAACGGTACATAAAATAGTGTGGCTTTTTCCGGATCCATTGTACGGGATTGGTTTCTTCGTACAATCATGTCAAACAATTCATATTCTCCTTCGTACTGGGTTGACCACCAACGAATTGACGATTCCGCTAAATCGGTATTGTACTTGGAGGGAAGATCGTATACGTATATGTAATCTTTCAATTGTGAATCGAAATTTAAGCATTTGTACCAATCATAAAGGAGATCGTTTTTTTTTTTGTGTTTTTTTTTTTTTTTTTTTTTTTTTTTTTTTTTTTTTATGTTTTTTTTTTTTTTTTTTTGTTTTTTTTTTTTGGGTTCCTTTTTTTGGTTATTTTTTAAATTTTATTTTCTATTCTTTTTGCGTTTTTTGGGCGGAAGGGTTAGCATTTTTTTTGTTTTATTTTGTGTGTTTGTTTGTTTTCTGGGTTGATTTTTCGTTTTTTTAGCGAATTGGAATTTTTGAAAAGGGGGTTTTTTTTCAAATTGTTACTTTTCAAAGAAGGGGTATGCTAGGGTTTTTGAAAGTGGGTTTTTCTCAAAAGTAGGTAATTTTTAAAATTGGGACTTTTTCAAAATTGGGTAATTTTCTAAATTTGGTTATTTTCGAGATTCGTAGTTTTCGAAATTGGGTTTTTTTAATTTTTGATATTGGCGATTTTTTGAAATTGGGTAATTTCTGAAATTGGGATGGGTATTTTTTCAAAATTGAGGTTTTATCATTTGTTTTATATCGTACTAATGGGGTACAAATGGGTCCAGGCCCGATGGTACGTTTTAAAAAGTTTTATGGAGCGGTACAACTACAGCCAAATATTTTATTTCGAACCCAATATTGTCATTTATGCAAATATTACCATGTTTGTGGACGATGTAAGACTTTTTTTTTTTTTTTAAACTTGTAAAGGACGCATGAAAGAAAAATGCTCATTTTGTCGTCTTTATTGTTTTTTGTCGTTTTTCTCTTTGCTCCTTTTACTCGTTTCTTCGTCGTTTTTACTCATTTCTTTGTTGTTTCACTCGTTTTTTTGTCATTTTCGCTCTTCTTCATCCTTTTAACTCATTTTCCTGTCGGTTTACTCGTTTCTTTGTCATTTCCACTCGTTTTTTCTCATTACAACTCGTTTTTTTCCATGTTTACTCGTTCTTTTGCCGTTTTTACTCGTTTCCTCAGCTTTTGCATCCGGACGACCGTCATATAATGCTTTTACAATCGGTACCCGACCTTTATTCCCCCAAAATTATGGATTTAAAATGGACTTCTGTGATAACTTCCGGTCAAACCTCTCTCTGGTCCTATAAGGGTTTAGTGAATTTTGTCACTTTCCACAAATTTTTTTTTAAAATCGACATCCTCCACGGAATGTCTTTCAAAAAGTTTCTCGTGGAGTTCCAGGTGAGAGAGGGAGAGGGATAGAGAGAGAAAGAGAGGGGAGAGAGAAAAGAGAGAGGACGGCGGAGCGAGCGAGACAGAGAGGAAGGGGGAAGGGAGCGAAAGAGAGGGAGAGGAGGGCAGAGAGTGGTGTCTTTTTGAAATTTTAAGCTCTTTTTGGAACCCAATTCCCTTAATCAATGATCTTTTTTTTCCCTAGGTTTTATAAACCGTATAATTTCGTCATATTTTAAGCAAATATTTCGTTATTCATGTGTTAAACGACTAGCATTTAAACATAGAACTATTACTTGTAATATTTCCACTAAACCAGATCAAACCAGATCAAAATGTTTTTTCTTTTCTTTTCTTTTCTTTCCTTTCCTTTTCTTTCCCTCCCTTCCCTTCCCTTCCCTTCCCTTCCCTTCCCTTCCCTTCCCTTCCCTTTCCTTCCCCTCCCTTCCCTTCCATTCCCTTCCATTCCATCTCCTTCCCCTTTCTCTTCCCAATCCTCGCCCCTTCTGTACTATTGTGATGTCGGCCGGCAGTTGTACCTTTGACGGAAATGCGTCCAGTTTCGCGGCCGGCAGCTTCCGCCGTCCGATCCGCCAAGAAGGCGCTTTGGAGCGGCAGGCGAGGGAGAGAGATGGCGGGAAAGATAGTGGAACGATAGCAAGGAATAAGAGGAGAGGAGGAGAGAGAGAGAGAGAGAGAGAGAATATAGGTAGTGGCGAGGGGAAATAGACAGTGGAGACTGGCGAGGGAGAGACAGCGAATCGGTAATAGCGTTAAAAAATTTTCCCGCCATTTACGCTTATATCTGTCGACACGTGTCCGGCTGCCATTTGGACACAGCCAATTCGAATGTCAGGAAACTTAAAATCTTAGCTTTCTATTACGACCGTTATACTGCAGTACAGTTCTGCAATTTACTGTAATCTACTGTGATATTGTACTTTATTGTACTTTTATTAAACGTGTGCATAAAGAAAAACGAGTTTGAAGGCGGAAAAACAGATTAGAGCCAATGCTTAAACGAACTACACCGTGTATCGCTAATGGTGTTACTAATTTTCTCGCCACTTAAAACATATTTTCTCCGTACACACTTGTCCGATTTTGAATTACAGACCGCCAATCGGAAGCTGAGAATACTACGTTTCAATCACCACCGTCGGATTCACAATTTGACATGTGTGTACGGGAAAAAGATGTATTAAGTGGCAAAAAAAATAGTAACACTAATAGCGATTCACGGTGTACAGCAGCGATAGAGAAGATAAACTCGCCAGTCATCGTCGTAGTTTTACGGGAAATTGTAATAAGATACAAATTGGACAACTACGATGATTTACAGGCCAGTAAAGCCAGTATTAGTGTGACCGTTACGCTATAATGAAGCTCTCCTCCGACCGTACATTAAAATATTTTATTTCTCTCGTTTTCATTTTCATTTCGTTGTCGTTTCCGGCTTTTGACAAAGCTCCAACCCATAGCCACTATTGGGCGGTGTCCCCGTGCAATTGATACTTTGAGAAACATTTTGGACTCTAGTGAAGATTCTCCGTACTACTTTGAAGAGCGTCCCAATGTTCGAAAATGAAATCGGAACTTTGAAATGTGACGGTTGTAGACGTAGGCACAACTTGTGACGATTGAAGACGACTACGAAACTTCCGACGAACGAAATGGCCTACAATGAAGTTCCATCAACCATAGATTCTCCTCCTGCAATATCCGAAGCCGTAGATTTCGACTTTCTAACCTAGATTTCACGATGCTACTACAATATCAGGAGCCGTATAATTCGACTTTCTAACCTAGATTTCACAATTCTCCTGCAATATCAGTAGCCTTATATTTCAATTTCTAACCTAGATTTCACGATTCTCTTGCAATATCAAGAGCCGTAGATTTTGAATTTCTAACCTATATTTCACGATTCTCTTGCAATATCAAGAGCCTTATATTTCAATTTCTAACCTAGATTTCACGATTCTCTTGCAATATCATGAGCACTATGTTTTGACTTTCTAACCTGGATTTCACGATTCTCTTGCAATTTCAGGTGTCGTATATTTCGACTTTTTAACCTAGATTTCATGATTCTCTTGCAATATCTAGAGCCATGGATTTCGACTTTCTAACCTAGATTTCACAATTCTCTAACAATATCAAGAGCCTTATATTTTGACTTTCTAACCTAGATTTCACGATTCTCCTTTAATATCAAGAGCAGTAAATTTCGACTTTCTAACCTATATTTCACGATTCTCCTGCTCGAGTCACACGCTTGACGACAAACTCAATTTCTACGGTTGACAATGCACAGTCACAGCGAAATTGTCCTCCCTTGTGGATCCGTTAACATTCGCAATAATTTTTTCACACGTGCAACGAGGCATTTTCCCATTGCATGTGAGTTGGCTGGCACAAACCATCAGTCATTCCATACGTTTAAGTGAATTCAGGGTAACATTCCATTAAACGAAAAGTGGGGTTTGTTACTATACGCCGTACGTTTTCGTACAGTGTCCCACAAAGCGTACCATAAAAAAAAATTGTCAAAAGAAACATCATTACTACAAAGTTGTTAAGAAGCTCCAATGATGTAGGCGTAATTCTTGACCGTTGGATGTTTCACTTTTTGAGATCCGCGAAGAAATCGCGCACATCATCTAGTGCCCCCAACTTTGTTCGGGGGAAGAGTTACGACCCACTAGATGATTACCATTGGTACACGTGAAAAAGCAAAAAATATATACTTTGAATAAACGATCATAGGCGTACACCTTGTACCTAACATGTGCCTCCAACCACGGTAAATACAGGTCAAGTGAAATATCCTCGCACGCTCCGTGTGACATCCACCAACATTCAAAGTTTGCCGCGACCTTCAAAGTTTGCCTCGTCTTTTTGCCATCCCGTTTCAAAATTTTGATTTCCATTTTCATATCCAAAATCTGGCCGAAAACTTTACGTACGAATCATTAACTACCTCGGGTCGTTTAGATATTTCGTACAAATATTCTGTTTGTAGATTTTTTTAGGATTTTTAGAATCTGCACTCTAACGTATGTGGTGCCAATCATAATTGAGGAAAGTTTGATAATAGCCCGACAAAATGGAGCGGACTTCTAGTAAATGCAGTCAGTAGACTTGTCCGTACATTTATTGGAACCGCTTAATGGGATGTTAGCCTTCGTCAAATCACACATACAAAAACAACAAAGTGTGTCGAGATTACCAGCTTCTTAAGCGACTTTCAATAAGGGTACGTCCCCACGTAGTTGGTACTTTGATAAAGTGTTTTAGACTTAGTGAAGATTCCCCATACTACTTTGAAGAGCGCCCTATGTATGAAAATGAAATCGGAACTTTGAAATGTGACAGTTGTAGACGTAAGTACCACTTGTGACGATTGAAGCGGAGTA
This sequence comes from Zygnema cylindricum, assembly GCA_037447655.1. NCBI lineage: Eukaryota > Viridiplantae > Streptophyta > Zygnematophyceae > Zygnematales > Zygnemataceae > Zygnema > Zygnema cylindricum. The sequence goes on from JBBHKE010002799.1 coordinate 16,203, forward strand.
CGGAACTTTCGACGATTAGTGACACCAACAAAAACAACGTCAGTGGTATACTTCTATTTTTTTGTGAAATTGTTGATGTTTAGGGTTCGGTGACATTATGACGTCATGCTCACTTGTCACAACGTCGGTGTAACTAGTTCAATAACTTTCCGCCATGGCATTCTGATTTTGATTTGTCTACTTTTCTCACTCAACTTGCCATTAAAAAAAAACCTAAAAATTGTCAAAAATAATATTTTTAAATGATATTTCATTTTATACCAATATTGTCGTGTCTCATTATAAAAAGTGTGAGATAAAAGCGGTAATGTGAGAGGGAGAGGGGAGAGGGGACAATTTTGCAAAGGACCCCATAAATGAAAGTGGAGGTCCGAGACCCCTGCAAAGTTTTTTTTGTACATGCGCGTGACGGGCACGGAGAAAAATAGCGATGACTCTCCCTCGTCCTAGAATTTTCCCACTCTTGTGGCGCATGCGTGGTTTGTTTTTCATTTGATGTTTTGGCGGTACTTGAACTAAAATCACCCCCTCGAGGTGACTTTGGATGAAGTTATCTTTTGGGTTGAACTCTCATGCCCGGCGGTCGAAAAAAGGAAAACGCAGAAATTCGTTCACATGACGACAAATATGCCGTACATCAAAAGTATGAATTGACGTTCACTCTACTCTGGTTAAAATGATTTTCTCGTACGGCTGAGGTTTTTGTCAAAGTTCCCTAAATTTTAGGGCAAAATGATAGTGGAAAGTCGATACTTTTATACATGGGGACGTACCCTAAAAATATATACCATGTAGTCGGTACTTCGATTCTTTGAAGTGTAACTTAGGATTTTAGTAAAGATATTTCTTACTACTGTAATTATCAAAGCGTGCTAATGTGTGAAATTGAAACGGGAATGTTAAATGAGACGATTGTAGACGTGGGTATAACTTGGAATTCATTTGGAAGAAAACAAATATGTCATGTTCGCTTGAAAATAATCAAATTTTATGGTACATATTAAACGCTGAAGCTTATAGTCAATTTCTGGCCATTTTCATCATTAGGCATCCAGGTTTTAGTCTTACGGTGATAACAACCAGCCGTTCAGAAAGGCTACAGTGTTGTATTTGTTGATTGCTCTCACATGGCTGTAAAATTTGTTCGTTGGCCACTATGGGTTAGGGTTGCTAGTTTACGAAACGGTAAATTAGCGTCTGGTGACATCATAAAATATCACGTCACCGTCCTTCCGTATACTGAATAGTTGTTTAATTCGTACGAATTTAGACATTGGATTATAAATTTTCGTAACTTTGGTACATTTTTCGCTGTACGTAAAATGTACAAAAATGTACGGTTAGCGTCCCTTTCGATAAACCTTGAAACATCCTAAAAAGTAGGGAGATATACGGAGATGTAGGAAAATACATAATCTGTGATGTAATCCTTCATTCTATCTAGTTTGTGGCTAATTTCTCAAGCCCTCGAGGAGCACAATACTAGCCACAAATGGAACATGAACCATTGGCACACTTTGAAAATGAAGACATGGAAAATGAAGATACAGAAAATTAAAATACGACCCACGAAAGATGAGCAGTGATAAATTTTAAATTGGCATAGGCTATGTGCCTTTGGATAGGGTTTATTCAAATCCGACAAATTACACGATAAAATATTGGTTGCATGATATTCTTTGACACTCCTTCGTCGGTTTTACCAGTTGAGGCTCAAACTAAAGTTCCCATGCTCTTCCCTCATCACGATAATTTACTCATGCGTGCAAAAACATATCGCCGATAATATTAGTTGCTTTCAAATTCAACTATCTACTTGAGGCGCTCCTTACGGTTGAAGCCTGGGGTAGACCCGATCATGTTTTGGGCTTACTACCGGAGCTTGGTTTATTTTGACAAAAAATTTCCCTTCACTCTGTTTATATTCTCCTCAAATTTTGATGCGCTCCGCTTACAACTTGGCTTCCCGCACCCTAACCCATTAAGACATTTCATGTTGCATTTGTGGTCAACCTTTAGAGGACCAAAGGGTCCATTTGTCGCGTTGCTCAAACGGTGGGGAGCGATCGACAACACACGACATTGTACAAGATGCAATCGCTGCCGTGGGTTGTGAATTACAATACACAGTCTAGCGCGAGGTGTCACATATACTACTGCCACGTTCTCAATCTAGGGCTACATGGGACCCTCGTGTGGATCATGTCTTTCTACTTGGCGCGTCGCGATCATTGGGTGACGTAGTCCTCACGCCACCTGTGCAACAATACATACTGTTGTTACGGCTCGAGATGGAACAACTTTCAAAGAATGTGACTAGGAGCACCGAGACCCAACTAATATTTTCACACTATTTAGTTTGGGGATATTTGGGACCTGCACTTTTCCCGATAACTTTTTTACGCCGCGACCATGCGATCTTCCAAAGTTAAGAGAACCGATGACCCTTCTCAACCTCTCATGTCGACTTTTGTCAGCGCATCTTTGTTGCCCTTCAATGTTTCCAAGCTTTTGCCATGATTCGACAGAGCATAGTGGTGATTGATGGTTGAGGATTGTGAGAATTATATTGGGCCCCTCGACGCATATAGACGATATTAGAACTCTCATAATTAGTGTGGCATGATCTCATGCTTCAATGTATAGGGTAGTTTTTGTTGTTTGAACAGTTTGGTTTTTGTTGTTATTCTTTTTAGGCTTTTAAACAACCTTTGTTGTGCTTTTAGTCTTTAAGATGTTTGTATTTTACCTTTTTTGGTCATCAATTATTTTTAGTGACAATCATGTTTTGTACTTTGATGGTTTTAACATCGCTTTTTGGAAATTAAATTTTTCTTTTCCTTCTGCCATCCATTGACCTTCGTGGAAAGGACCGGCATTTTCAAATATTATAACTAAGGGAAAGGTTCCATTAGGGGAAAAATGTCGTTGTTTACTGAAAGTCGTACTGTTTCGTACAGTGCCGTAAAAAAAAAAAATGTTAGAAAAACAAGCCTACTGAATGAGGGATTCGATTCTCCTAGTTTATGGGCGTAAACGTGGACTGTCGGATGCATAATCGGATACGCCGTCGTCTAACACTTTCAGCTCGCAAGAAGTGACTCGGAGTATGTCAATTCTAAGCGCCTAAACGAATAACATCATGCCTCGTGGAAAAATGAACAAATATCCACAACGACTGCGCGACTTGTTGGGTATAAGTCACATATGACATATGCCTTCCGCCAAGGAAGATGCGAGGCCACCGAAAGCCGCAAGAAAATATTTGACGGAGGATATTTTTTCATGCTTCTGTTGCCCATCCACTAACCATTTTGACATTTTCGTACGCTTTTACAAATCTAAAGTTTCGTCCGCCCGCACACGAGTCACTGTATACCTTCGGTGGTACAAATATGTGGTCCCAATTTGTTGTTGGAGATTCTTGGAAGATTACTAGAATCTTATCCATGTGTCACGTGAACAAATCAGAGTGTGCCACGCAAATAAAATGTCGGTTACTGACCAGACACAATCGAACGATCGCTTCACTAAACGAATTTTTGATGTTTACTGAGACCGTCTAATGGAACAACGCTCTAAGTTTGCACAATGACATAGTACGTACCGACAGATTAAACCATTCAATACTTTCATTCAAATCATAGTTGTTCAAAACGTATTCTACGCACTATTCGAACGCGCGTACAATGCGTAGAAACCGGAGAGGTCAATTTGAAAAGATCGTAAAAAACGTTTATGATTTTTTTTTCCGTACAAATTCGTACATGTTAAAAAAAAAAAAATTGAACATGTACCGCAGTTTGTTCATTTTTTCATGGCGGCTTCTTTGTAAAAAATTTGAAGAAGACATTTGTACACATTTCAAACTTATGACGCCCAAATAGGGTGACGCCGCTGTAAAGATTCCTAGAATCGGGGGATAAAATGGACGCCCCCAATAAAGGGATTGATGAGCCGGCCAAGATTTTAACCTGGGACCTTTCACTTTAGCTGCGAACGCACTACCACTGTGCCACCAGCTCACATGTTACGGTGGTGGGTCCAATTTTATATAGGTTTTAGTGTGGTTTACACCACAATTCCGGGTACTGAGCGGTACATTTTTTGTACGTCAACACCCCCCTTCGAGAGGTAGCCGGTCATAATAGTCCATGTAAACCTGGTCCCCCTGGCTTTGATACCATGTAAAGATTCCTAGAATCGGGGGATAGAATGGACGACCCCAATAAAGGGATTGATGAGCCGGCCAGGATTTGAACCTGGGACCTTCCACTTTAGCTGCGAACGCACTACCACTGTGCCACCAGCTCACATGTTACGCTGGTGGGTCCAATTTTATATAGGTTTTAGTGTGGTTTATACCACAATTCCGGGTACTGAGCGGTACATTTATTGTACGTCAACAGCCGCAACGTCTCTTTTTGGAAATGTTTGTAGACGTGACAATAATTTTATGTACATTTTCGTGTACATTCTGTTCATTTTGCTAAAAAAACCCAAAGTACCGATACGTCAATTGAATCTTTTCGTCAATTTTTGTATAGTTTACGTTAATAATCGTACAGTTACCGTAATTTGTCCTTAGGGTTTCAGTAAATTTCCAGTTTCAGTTTTCAGTAGACATTTTTTCTGCGATTTTTTGAAAAGTCATGTACAATTCGTAGAAACCGGAAAAAGGGAAAAAAACGCGCGTATTGAACAACTAGGATTCCATTGCTAATTTCGTCCGCCCGTATAAATATTACAATCTGCTTTCAAATAATCGTTGACTATTTTCAACTTCTGTGTGAGCACAAGCATACGTGGTACCACCAGAAGTAAAACACGTAAGCAAGAGGTGCGCTTAAAGAATCTTTGACTATTTTCGTGTGTGAACAGTTGAACACAAACGTAAATAATGCACGTCGGAGAGAGGTACATTGCTGACACGATTGATGAAATAATGGTACAACTATTAATGCCAGTAAACGTGTTCGTACGATTACCGGCAACGTGACGGGTAGAGGGAGAAATGTAAAAAAAGCGAAATTATAAATCTATAGGAGGAAAATAGAGAATTAGGGCGTGTTCCCATGTGTTAAAGTAAGGGCTTTTTTCCGTCGTTTACACAGAAAATGGGACTTCCAACGAGAAAATATTACGCCGTACGAAAAATGGTCATAAACTCAAATACATTTTGCGTCATCTTGGAACTTGAAAGGTACGACGATTTGGCAGTATTATCATCGCGACCCACTTCCAGCTCATCTTCACACTTGCACTGGAATCAAAATCGCGACCTGATTTTTATCAAAATACTACCCTATTGACGAATAGAAAGCCTGGATTGCACGCGTCAAAACTTTTCAAATGTTTTTTGCAGTTGGGAGAATACACGGTAAATTTTTGTTTGTCCTTTTGCTTATGTTGTCCACTTGTGGGCGTCTACGTATGTCCGTTGGCGTCGACAATTGTCCCAGTATGTCAGGAGCTGGTTGCGGCGTACAAATGTCCGC
>JBBHKE010002800.1:15006-55907 GCA_037447655.1 Zygnema cylindricum
CGCCATTTCTCGAATTTAGGAACGATAAAAAACAAGGAATATTTTGTAAAAAATATCAACGAATGAGAATTCTATGTAACACGCTTCACCGTATAGCCGGTCCAAGCACAGTTATACAAATATTATCAAAACGTCCAGTATATTCGGTCACGCGTGGGTTGAATATTTGTGTACTTTAGATACGTGTCGCTTTGAATCGGACATCCTTGGTGATTCATCTATCCTTACCCTCTTCCTTGGTGACTCATCTATCGTTACCCTCTCCGGATCTTTGTCGGCTTACGCCTTGTGGCCCCTTGACTATAACTACCTTTCTCAAGCTGCCTAAACCTGTCCAATCTATTGATTTGTTTCTAGGCCTCTCCCATTGCTATCTACTCAGTGGTTCCTTCTCCCATTCCTATCTACTTAGTGGTTCCTACAGGCTAAGTTTCGCTGTGCATAGATTTCATGTGTTTATAAGTTGGGTGCGCACTGGCTTATATGACCTGCAAAACTATTATAAACATATTGACACGAACCTGGCCGATATGCCACTTCGCACAATGTATCTTAAGAGTAAGCAACTATAAAAAATGTTTTATAAGGAACAAAAAATAGCAAGGATTTAAGCTCTTTACCGCATGTGCTTTGGTCTTTTCACTGGTCCAAAATACGACGTGCAATTGACGGAAGCTGGAACATTTGTAATTTGACTGTAATGTCGAGAAAAAACATTTAAAATTTTGTTGATTGCAATATGATATTTCGATCGAGAGAGGCCCTTGGCCGCTGTTTTTTTTTTTAAACAAACAAAAAATGTAATAGAATGTTGCACAAATGTATAAAGAAATTTTCATAAATGGATTTTCACCTGTATTTTGAAGACATTTGAATGATACATAAAAAAAGTAATGTAAGCGTTTTCAACAAAAAAGAGGCTCCTAAAAAGTTAAAAAAAATAAAGTTACCAATAAGCAAGCCCAAAAATCAAACATGGAAAAACACTCGAAGATGGCATGTTTCCAAGGATTTTAAACGGTTTTTGTTTTGAAAATGGTTATGTTTTAACGAGTTTAAATGGCATTTGCTGAAGATTTGGCGAGGAGTAACCATTGTTGATTGCAAATACTCCCGTCATTTACCGATTTGCATGTCCATTGTACTACGATATCTCCGATTCCGCCTGCTTGTGCGTCAATACAATTCCCTGACATTTTATTTTGACATTAAATTCTAGACTCTCTCTTTACGAGGTTCAATCGGTGCCCAAAGTTGGCTATCTTGACGATTGCAAGCTGAAAAAATAAGAATGAAGGCGGAAGGTATTTATGATGAGATTTAGGTGAAAAATGCCCTTTTATATAATTGGTACACAAAAGAATGGGAAAGGAAAAGATATGGTGAATATTTAAGGCGTTTTAAGTGTGAAATTTGACGTTTGTGAGATAACTTGTTTGCCGATGAAGAAGGAAAAGGTATCTTTTAAGAAATAGGATTTATTAATTTAAATTTAAGCAAATGAGTCAATTGATGATGCAGTGAAGAGGTTAAACTAATTGCTTGAGCAGTTGTAGAGTCATGGTAAGATAATCAAAGATAGTGAGAAGGTTTACATTTTTTTATATTGTAACCAGTTATGATACCTTAGTACACATGAAACATAAGTTAGTACACATTTACCAGATCTGGTTAGGCTGGAAAAGACTGCTTATTGGTTCGCAGGCAATTACTTGAAAACGATTGAGAAAAATAGAGAGAGTATTACCAAAGGGTCCAAAAGTACATGAAGTTTAAATGTAAGCACACATGAAACCGCAGAGCTAAATTCACTACGTGAGGGAGGGGGCGGTACAGGTACACCTAAAGGTTGAGGTAGAGGTGAAGACCAGACGGATGTGAGTAATGTTGGAAAAATTGTGGAATTGGGCGTCGCGCGACTTATCGCGTTAGTGAATCGGCAATTCACGTTTCGGTTTAGTTGAGAAGTTGTTTCAGTTTGAGTTTGAACGACTTCTTTGTTTAGTCTATGTAGTTTTAGACTTGTGCGGTGGTACTTTGGGAATTGATCATGACAGTGACTGGTTTGGTTGCGCACAGTCACTTAAATCATTTTGTCAAAAAACATACGTTTGAAGTACACATTGGTACAAATAAAGTACCGCTTGTTGTGATTTGAAAACTTTAGTACTCAGTAAATAGGTCAGTGAGAGAGGGTTTAGTACTTAGAATATTTTTTGGTATACACACTTTAGTACTGACCCCTAATAGTGTTACAGTAGTATAAGGACAAAAGAGTGTACTGTACTTCTACAGGGACACGCGTCAGCAGATGAGGATTTTGCAGGTATTTCTGAATGGCGCCGACACTCACATACACGCGTCTAACATCGAGCGAGCAGATTCGCAGAATCGAACGGATATAGTTTAGACCGGACATCCGGTAAATTTACTGTACGGGTTCAATATGGAACATTGATTCAGATCGTGTCAACGGACGCGATTCGTGCGGGACCACAAGTGATGAAGCTCGCCGTATGCACTCAGGTGCTTCGTACCGCATTACCACAGTCGATTGGACTCATGTGACATATGCTGAAACAAACGACAAGAATGAACGGTGGATACGAATCGAGTGAACGGACTCGATTCGAAGTGGGACCACATTGGGACAATGCTACAGGACGCTAAGATAATCGTCCGATCACGCGTACATCAACGGCGGAGAAAATCGGACAGGACGACAATTGAAAAGCAGGTTGCGTCGTTTTGCGCAACCGACTTGCTATCAAGAGATGTCGGTTTTGCGTGTACGGTCTTTTGGACGGATTGACCAATTGCTGACAAAGCAAGTGGCACTATATATGTACGACACTTATTTGTAAATATCTGAAGCAACTTTAATTTGTACATAGTGAATTAATTTTTAGTGTTACAATAGTGAAATAGGATAGATGTTATAATTAGGGTTTAGACGTACCGCTGACGTACAGTGACTTTATTCAAGTACAGTACTTAGATACACGTGTATTTATTTAATTAGTGTAGCGCTCAGTAGATAGCTATGTGAGTATAAATTGTAGGACTTAGTTTATTTTCATTATCAGCTGAGTTTATCAAAGTAATGGCAGACTGTTTTTCTGCATCTTTGACCTGTCAGTGTGATCACTCTGATTGATATCTTGATATGAAACTTTGTGTGTATGTTCTATGATGTAGAAATATATAGTTGTATAGTTTCATTCTGTTCTGCTGTTTTTGTAGAATTTTGTGAGAGACAAATTGGTTGGTTTGATAAGCTGTCAACTGTTTTTCGGAAACTCTAGAGCTCATATCTTTTGGATTCATTTGTGGATCAAGCTGTAACTTTGGGAGGTTATAGTTTCTAGTACATACTACATACTGGTGTCGTTTGAGAAACTTTTGTATATTGTGGAGTAATCTGTGTTGTCTGAAACACAACTGTTTTGGGGTAGTCTGTGGGTGTCTTCCGTGAGTAATCCGTGGCTGAAATAGGCTATGGACAACACCGCTGAGTATAAATTTGACAGTCAATCGGTTGGACATCTCTGACTTTCATAATATTTTTTCAACCGCTTAAAATTTTGCCGCGCTTGCGAACGTCGACCGTCATAATAAAATTTGCAATTCACAAGGCCGGCGAACGTTTACGGTAACAAAATTGCGGTGACCACATGTAAATAAAATGGTTGCATACTAAAACTTTTTGTCGTTATGTGAGCTCCACGGTGAGAGCACTTACCCGCAAAATTGAAATTGAATCGTCTGAGGGTATATCCCCATGTGCATAAGTAAGGGTTTTTTTCTGTCGTTTTCCTGTAAAACTTTGCGTCGTACTGCCTAAGTTCCAACCGTACGAAGGAATTGCAAATTTGTAGAGTACAATCTTCGTCATCCTCGAACTTAGGATGTATGAAAATTTGTCGTTTTGTGTTTTTCGACCCACTTCGACGACAAAAAACGTCATTTTCAACCTTATCTTTAAAACACATGCGCGATGTGTTGTATAACTAGGGTTATTATATATACAAATAGGAACACATATTCGCACGTGTCGTAATTTTCGAAGTTTTTTACACGATTTTCAAAGACAAAGGAAAGTACGGAAGTCGCTGTGTTTTGTCCGGTTGCATTAAATACGACAAAGAAAGTACACAATCTGTTTAGTTTTGTCCGTTTTCGTCCAGTACGGATTTTTCTTTTGCAGGGGTCTCAAAATTTCGATGCCATTTCACGTCGACCGGATAGAGACGCGAAGGCAAAGCGCCTCGTCTTCAACCGTGAACGGCACAGGCTGGAAGGCGGTACGTCTACAATGTCACGGTAAGACATGCGACGTCACACAAGCAGTTCCAAAATAACGTCCGACAACACAGATTGTAGACGTTGACAACCGTCACAGGTATTGTCGACGTATACAATTGTAACAAACGTAAGTTACGATTACGTTTGTACACATAGGGACACTTGAAAAGCGGGTCCTCCGAAGCCGCGCTAAAATACAAAGTAAATTCGTTAAATTACAAGTACATGGGGACAAACCCTAAGTGTTACATTGAACTTAGACGCAAAGTGAAACGAAACCTATTGAAACTAAAAGTACTATAAGTCTCATACGGAAATATTATATCGCATGAAACGAAATAAACTTTTATAATAAAACGAACCGGCGTAAAAATATCATTTGAAATTAAATGAAAAAAATGAGCGTCGTCACGCGCGACGAAATCGAGCCACGCTATTTACGAATCAACATACTTACATTGACAGCGAAATGTTAGGATATTGAGCGAATCGGCGTCGGCCGATATCGTGGAGTCAATTTTTTGTTCGGTTCGCGTCAGTTATGTTTTGTTTCGTTCGGTACTGTACTTTTGTGTCGGTTCGGTTTGGTGGAGCGCCGACCGGGATTCATTTGTTCGAGTCGCACGCTGGTCGATTGCGAGGAAATGTTGGTTCGCGAAGCGTGACGCGATTTTTTCGTCCGCGAAAGTAATTTATGTGAAAGACAAAGCTGCAATACCTTGTACGGCCGAACGAAACAAAAAGCGTGGCTCGATTTCGTCGCGCGTGACGACGCTCATTTTTTTCATTTAATTTCAAATGATATTTTTACGCTGGTTCATTTTATTATAAATGTTTATTTCGTTTCGTGCGCTATAATATTTTCGTACGAGACTTATAGTACTTTCAGTTTCAATAGGTTTCGTTTCACTTTGCGTCTAAGTTCAATGTAACACTTAGACGATTCAATTTCAATTTTGCGGGTAACTGCTCTCACCGTGGAGCTCACATAACGACAAAAAGTTACTGTCTACAACCATTTTATTTACATGTGGTCGCCGCAGATTTGTTACCGTAAACGCTCGCCGGCCTTGTGAATTGCAAATTTTATTATGACGGTCGACGTTCGCAAGCGCGGCAAAATTTTAAGCGGTTGAAACAATATTATGAAAGTCAAAGATGTCCAACCAATTGACCGTCAAATTTATACTCAACGGTACTTTGCTTGTACTAATGTGTACTTCAAACGTACGTTTTTTGACAAAATGACGTAAGTGACTGTGCACAACCAAACAGTCACTGTCATGATCAATTCCTTGGTACTTTTAGTTGCTCTGTTGACGTCTTTTGACTGGCCTGCTTTTGCATGTGTTGGAAATTAATGTGTAAATTTACGTCCAGTTACGTTCTGGTGCAGTTACTGTTTAAATGATATTTTATGTTCAGTTTCATATTGTTGTCGCGTCTGTTCTTTATTACGTTCTTGTACAGCTACTCTTTGGTCCTGTACGATAGGTGGTCTTGTACGATTAGTAATTTATTTAGTGCGCGTAGGACCGTGGTACTGTTTTATGTCCAGGTCACGTAGAAATTCGGCGAACTAATGTTTTGTTAGGCGCCTACGTTTGATTTAGCGCCTAAGAGTCAAGTTCCATCAGTCGAAAAGTGGGGTAGTTTACAGAAATCATCGACTCTCCGTACTAAACTGTACCGCTAATTTTGTTCTTACACGCGAAATAACATTACAGAGAATCTTGCCAAAACTCTCCAAAGGTCTTGGAGGTATTACTGACCGTTGGATGTTCTTCCGCGAGGCGTTCGCTTCATTTTTCTCTGTAGCTGCCAACGCACTTGTAAGAGTTGGGTTGGCAGATACTGAAAAAAATTAATACTAACACGCTGGACAAATAAGCTACATGTCACGATGTAAAACCAACAAAAATTGACAAAATTTGCACATGGCATGTACTTTTCAAAACGCAACTGAAAATTAAAAAAGTAATCTTGAAACGGTCCTTCGTCGCGCAATTTATTTCGTCACACTATTTCCAGCAAAATATTTCGTCATGTTCAAAAACAATAACCCTAAAAAATCTGTTGGCGTAAAAGACTGGCGTTTGCAAAAAGTACAAATATTTTGTCGTTTTATGACTTGGTACGCAGGTACATGGTATGCAAGTGAAGATTTGATGTGGATTTTATCGGTGTGAAGATATTTAAATGATTTTAAATATCCAGTCAAAATCCACGTGGTGCCATTCAATGTATAACACGTGGATTACAGACTCTTTGTGATGGAACATCGACTTAATTAACCTAGTGCGTAGAGTTGGCCATACGATTACAGAAACGACTGATGGAACTTGACCCTAAGGGTGAAGTTCCATCATACGTTTCTGTGATTGTACGGCAAACTTTACAGACCGGGTCGATTGAGTCGATGTTCCATCACGTAGAGGATGTAAGACACGTGTTCTAAATTGATTGGCGCCACGCAAGCTACGATTCGATATTGAACATCTTTCAGATTTTTAGCACCGACAAACTTAACTTCAAATCTTGACTTGCGTACCATGAACCTGCGTACGAAGTAACCATACGAGAAAACATATATACTTTTTGTAGACCCCAATCTGTACGCCAGCTCATTTTTTAGGGTTTCAGTTTTCGAACATGACGAAAGTCCTTTGAGAGAAATGGTGTGACGAACAAAAGTTACCAAAAATAGCGTGACGAGGGAATGTTATGAAATTTCGTTTTTATTTTCGGATGTATTTTGGAAAGCGCGTGTCATGTGCGAATCTTAAGATTTTTCGTTGGTTTTCCATCATGACTCATAGCTTAATTGTCCAGCGTGTCACGATTTTGTTTTCTGTATCTGCCAACCCACCTCCTCGAGGTGGGTTAACAGTTACAGAGAAACAATGAAACGACGAACTCTTTGCAACGACGAACTCTTCGCAGATGAACATCCGACGGCCAGTTTTACCACCAAGACTTTTAGAGAGTATCGTCAAAATTCTCTGTAATGTTGTTTTTCATATAAAAACAAAATAGGCGGTACAACTTGGTACAGAGGGTCGCGGATTTCTATAAACTACGCCACTTTTCGCCTGATGGAACGTCACCCTGAGTGGCAAATTCGCCTAAGTGGAGTGTAAGTGGAATTTGTGACGTGAGGAGAAAAAAATAGTGTAGTTTTGTCCTCTGGTGTTTTGAGAAAGAGTATGTTAGGAGGGAGTGTAGTTTATCTATAAATATAAAAAGGAAGTGAATTTGAGGAAGAAAGAGGGCATGTAAAAATTCGATGAAATATACCTTTCTATTTGGTCGATTTTTCACTATCTATGATTCTGAAATTAATCTGATTCTGGGAATCTTTTTAATGCTTCTGCTGAAGATGCATGCATAATGATCCTTGTGTAACAAGTGGTATCGCAGCAGTTATAAGCTCCCAGTAGTAGTCAATTTGTGAAACAAGTCCATGTCAGTTTGGTGAGTGTTGTTGCCATGGGAGGAAGGAAGAAGAAGGCTGCTCCACAGTCTGCACCTTTGCAGTCTGAAACTCTAGATATGCATGTCGACCCTGGAAAAAGCTGCAGATGTATTAACCAAAGCGACTACTTATGATATATTTGTACTTGGTCTTTGTTCAAATTTTCGCTTTACGTTTTCCACATTGAAGAGGGGGGTAAATAGGTCCCCTGTGGAAATCATTAAGCCTTTTCATTACGTATTATGTTTTGTTCTAGGTTTGTTAAGCGTTTCATGTTGGTTTTTGAAAAGTTAGTTTCGTGCACACACGACGTTTCGTTAGTGCGCGTGTTCGCGTGTGTATTTAATTACCGAAATTAATGTGGTGGTTCGAATGGTTTGCGGATGAGGGGAGTAGATGTACGAGGAAAATTAAAGCGGGACGCGAAATCGCGTCCATCACATGATATTTATATTGGACGGTCTAGATTCGTTTGATGAAATTTATAAGGTTTGTAAATATTTGCAACAATGTTTTGTCCTATGTGTATTAGGTATTAGTGTAGATCTATTCATTTTGATGTGTCACGAAGTATTCGAGTTACGTACGGCTGGTATGCCTCCGTACATTCAGTAGTGTATATTTGTAGGACTTCGTCATTTTGGACTTAAAGGAACTTTTTGGACCAAAACTGTTTATGGGGATTTTTGGTAATTTTATCTGAGGATTTCTCTCAGATCTGTTGGCAGAATTGTCTGAAACTCTGCATGTGTGTTCCTCTCTATATTGTTTATATTTTCACAGATTTTCAGGCCTATTGTGTGCCTGGTCTGTGTTTTACTTCATTGTGAAGTTAGTCTGTTTAATCAAAGTTCTGGCAGACTGTTTTTCTGCAACTTTGACTAGATGATGTGATCACTCTGTTTATTATTTTTATCTGAAACTTTGTGAGGTTATTATAAAGCCTATATAATATCTGTTAATGTAGTTTCAGATTGTTTTGGTGATACTGTTGAATTCTGTGTGTATCCAAAGTACGCTGTTTTTAGGGTAGTCTACGGTACTTCCGAGGGTGAATCCATGGCTAGAAATGGCTATGGACAACATTTCATACTTTCATTTCATAGTAGCCTGTGTCAATTTGTTGTTTATTATATTGCGTGTTGTTTGAATTATTTGGTGCGTGGTACTTGCTATCTTAGTGCGTGTTGTTCAGTTTGGTGTGTAGTGTCTTGTTGGCAATCGATCGTCCATTTACGTATGCGCTTTTATGTCCATTCTCTCTGCGAGACTTAGTGGCAAGTTAGTGGTTGCTTGTATGTGGCCATTAATGAGTACTTGAGAGAACGCATGTTTAGTATTTTGTATTCAAAAGAGAAACGGAAGAGAGATGTTGTAAACAACTCTTTTTAATTATATGACTTTGATTGGAAAAGCTTTTTTGTGGATGTTTTTGTCTTTTTATTCGTTTCTCTTTATTTTGGTGATGCTTTCAATGTTATTTGGTCGGGTCTTTTCTTCATTAGTAGTTACATTTTGCGACTTGAATATCTCGTTATCTATACTACATTTTAAGAATGATATTTAGGCGAAAATAGCGAAATTTTGTTATGTAAGAAAATTCTCCTTGAAATATATTAACTTCCAGTGAGTGATCTCTCGTTTGTTCGTGGTTAAATTTTTCGCTTCCGCTTACTTTTACACTATTATTTTTGTGTTGCGATCCACTATAGAAATGTTCTCACATGTTTGACCACAGGTTGTAGCGGCTACACCATGGGAATGCGTATCCGAATTAGTGTTCTTTGTAGTTATTAAATTTTATTTTTTGTTGGCTGAAGGTCATGAAATCGAATATAGCGTCAAAACAATATTTGGTTTTTTACACTAATAATTTTGTTAGCAGTGTTGTGGAATCATGGTCAACTGTATTGTGGCTCTACCTAGAGATTTTCCAATAAGACGAACAACATTATTGGCCATAATGTTAAAGATTAAAGGCCGCCCAATAGTTTTTGTTAACAAGCTTTAGCATATGAGTTTATGCTAAAATTGTGAAATATTTTGAAAGCTTACTAATTTCGACGTAAAATTTGTACTACATTATTGTACAAATTATGCGTATCATGTCTCTATAACACGTCCATTTTTTTTTGCATATGCTCTATATTTTCGCATGTATGCTTTATATGCTCTATATTACGTACCACTAAGGACTCGATTCCATCAGGTAATCTCTCTAAATTTGCGTGTCTTTATTTGAGTGGTGTCACATAATTTTAACATCATATATTAAAAATCGTCAAAGATTTTATAAACTAGTGTTGTGTATCGGTAAGGATTTGCCAATAACCGATATGGGTTTTTCTGCAAACAACCGATAATCGATATATCAATATTAATATTATCACCGATAAATAACCGATATTTATCCGTTATTATCGGCAATAACTCCAATATTGATAACTATTGGCGATATCTATACGGACCGTACAGATAAATGTACGCTAATTGTACGCCAATTACACTCAAGAGTACGTGTTATTCCTCGAACACGCCGCGGACCCCTTTCCTCCCGATTTCGGTAAAAAATCAAAATGAATAAATATATATTTTTTACAATTTTATAAAAAAATAATAATTCCTCAAATATCTGTCCCTACATTGTCAAAAGATGGTGGAAGTAGGCTACAGAAATGGCGGCAGTCTCACAGATGTGCTCGTTTGATTTGTTTGTTTGTACGTATGATTTTCAAAAAGTTTGATTTTAAATTTTAAAATGTAATTAGATTTGTTCGTTTCAATGCTATAGTTTTAGAATTATAAAGTATTGTTTTAAATTTATTGATGTTTATGTGTTGCGTTGTTCGTAATAGATTTTAGTTAAACAGATACGGAACAGATACCTTATACGACATATCGCGCTATATAAAGTAAGCAATTTAATACAGTATGTTATATAGTACTATTGTATACATACTATATTTTTTAAAATTTATTGCTGATATGGAATTTGTTGGCCTCTAATCAATATATCAAGACCTCTTACCGTTCAATAACCGATAACTATCGTTATCGGTGTTATCGCGACAAATTTTTAATCGATACACAACACTATTATAAACCAACCAGTTTCCATGAGAAATCCATACTTTCATACAACAACATTGTACGAAAATTACACACTGTTTCATTGTACCACCCAAACCTTTTTTTCTTTGCAAATACTCTAAAAATTTTAACGCATAATTTTCCAACCTTAGTCGTTTCGAAAGATAAACTTGTTTGATAAACCACAAAGTTGATGAATGAGAAAGAGAGCTTGACGCGATAACTTCTATTAGTGCATTTATGTTGGAATTTGGTGGTAATTTGGTGGTTTCACGTCTACCTTGTCAAGATACATGGGGCATTTGCGACCTGTGATTTTTTTTTTGTTTTATGTTATCCAGGTGAAGCGATTTTACACATTTTGTAGTGGGCTTCCCACTTTAAGGAGGTGAGGACTTCATTATAGAACACGTAGAATTGCCACACTTGGATAATATAAACTTGTGTGACAATGGACTACTACGAAAAATTTCACACGTCGAAAGGCCACTAGCATTGCGACAAGGTGGATGCTAATTCACCAATTTATAATTTAAAGCCTTTGCCGCAAGATAATTTTGATGGAAGATATCCTGTCATTCTCATTTTGTCTTTCATTCAAGTTCGTGGTTTCCAGCGCTTCGTCTCATTTTGTCTTTCATTCAAGTTCGTGGTTTCCAGCGCTTCGGGTTTTAATTTCGAAAGGACAAGGTTGGAAATGCAGGCTCTAAGAACAATAGAGCGTCTCTAGAGGAAAGGAGGATTTATATGGCACAATGACATACTATATATATTTCGTGCAAATATATATTACAAAAAGATAGGTTCCACATTGAAAGTGGTCAGTTTGTAAAATTTGTGACGATTTTCAATATTTGAAAGTTAGCTTAATCAAGACGTAACTCTAAATACGTTACTCGATGTAACCAACTCCTAAATATTCCACCCACAAATGTTATCCGTAAAAATGTGGAGTCTCTTGTTGTAACTACCCTCAAGCGATGTGCCCATGTGCTAAAGTTTTTGAAAATAGGAAAAAGGCAATTCTTATGCTACTTGTAGCCCTCAAGGCAAAGACATGACAGAAGCGACAAGAGAAGGAAAGCAATGGTTGTCCATAGCAACCAGAGCTAAGTACACCACACCAAAAAAGGTGATCCAACATAGATTTGATAGTGGGTCCTAAGGAGTATAAATTAGCCGTCTGTCTTGTCCGCTAAGTCACAGAAAAATCAATACAAATATAGGGTTTGATATTTATATAAACATTCAGCACGCATATAATTCAATTAACGACGTCAAACAAGCCGCAAATAATATTTTGCGCGCCCTCTAAATTTGACGAACGACTATCAAAGGAAAAATGGAATCCGACGGCTCGCGTGAGTGCTGGCAGCCCCGAATGGCCTTTTAGGCGGGATACGCCAAAATGACCACAGATTGACACGTGGCGGGTCATTAGAGGTCCGCGGAGGAAGAATAGAAAAATTGTGGCGTCGGACATAGAAGGTAAGGCATCCTTAGCGGTGCTGTACCAATACCGTACGCATTGTATGGCAGCTAGTAAAAAATATACATTGTTTCGTTGTAATTTACAATCTTCTATTTGGCTCAAGGTTTAAACCCTCTCTTTTAGAGACTTTATGTATAAATAAACTGTAATCTGTAATTGAACAAATATAACTTACTGCTCAAGGGAGCGAATTTGGAGATTCTTTTTGCGTCCGACTCAAGGGAGTCTTGTCCTCACAAGGGTGAGGACGGTGAGAGTTTTTGCCTGCCTAGGTGACAGTGTTCTTTGAGGAGCTAAAGTGATTCAGGGTTATCCTAGAGGCTTTCTTTGAGATGCTCATTCTGTAAGATTATGGAGTCCACATAATTTCAGACTATGGGCCCACCCTCTTGGGTACCCATGTTTGACAGAACATAATTTGTTTACTGGAGAGCAATAATGGTATGGGCACTTTTTGAGAAACAATTTTGGGGTATAGAGTCCAGGGGTATTCCATGTCCTCATCGGCTGCCACCAAGTTTTGGTGGAGTTCGGTTTTCTAGGGCACCACGATCCTCACTGAATATAGTGGATCTAAAAGAGGAGGAAGAGTAGTTAACCACTTTGGGGTTGGAGGGGCCTACTAAAAGAAAAGGGTTTACAAAGGCGACTCCGTGATAAATGAAGCACGTGAAGAGATGAAAACTGAGGCAAACGGCAAATCAGTTGTGGAGGTACAAAGATGAGGTGGCCAAGCACTTCATTCTTCGAAGTAATGGACAAGGTGTTCGCTTTTCCACTCCTTGCTGTGGAATTCGCCGCCTCATCGTTCATATATTTCGAACGTCACATTGGAACCATACATTGTTAATTTTTTCGTGAATAAAAATTCAAAGGCTACGCGACAATCTATCACATGTCGAAATCCGGCCTACAATAGCTAAGTAAAAACTCCCCCACTCCAGCCTATAGGAGAAGGATTATTGGACGCCATAGTAAAAGACAAAAGAGTTAAAGCATTTGGGAATTGTGTGATCGAGTTGATAATTTCATTATGAAACGAGATCCTTTTATACAAAGTGAAAATTGCTAAATACTGTTGATAGTACTATACTACACTACACAAAGTAGATTTGGGCGGCTACACAAAGACCAAATCTATTAGACAAGGTTGACCAACGAAAAGAAAAATAAAAAATAAGACCAAAAGTACAATTACGAGACCACACTTGAATAAGTGGAGTACGGTCTTGTTTATGTAGGACAAAAGGGACTAAAGGAGACCGCACTTGAATAAGTGGAGAACGGTCATGTGGACTTAGGACGAAAAAGACTAAAGTGGACGACGCACTAATAAGTGGAGTACGGTCAAATTGACTTAGGACAAAAATGTTAAAGTGGACGTACGTATTCAGGAGAGAAAAACAGAACGGGTAATTACCCTTAACATGTGTGGAGTCCGAAGTGGACATTCCTTCTACACGCCCCCTCACGATATACTCCATCTCGTGTGGCTTGCCAACGTCCCCTAGCTCCGATACCATGTTGAGGATTGGTGATATTCAACATATCGCATGGGCGCCAAAGTGAAAACTTTGGAAAAGCCAATCCGGGGATCGAACCCGGGACCTTGTGTTCGTACACTAGCTCTACCAACAAAGCTACCCAACCGATGTACATGCAAGCGCCTTAAACCGAATTTACGATAATGAACGGCGCACTGGCGATACACACGTGTGGAGTCCGAAGTGGACATTCCTCCAACATCTCTTCCGCTTATGTCACCCTTCCTCCGTCCTTCCCTTCCTCCTTGCCTCATTCTTTGTGTCCCTCCTATACCCTCTTCCCCCTCTTTTTCTTCCCTTCTCACTTTCATCTCTCCCTGACTCCTGCAATACATTTTTTAATCCTCTATCCCTCCCTTCATTTTTCATATTTTCAATTATTTCTTCCTTTCTACCTCTCCCTTCCTCCATCCTATTTTCTCTCATTTTTTATATTTTTTTACTTGTCCCTATTCCGCCTCTCTTCCCATCTTTCGTTCCATCCTCTCTTCAATTTGCATGTTTCCTCCCTCATTTCTCTCTTTTAATTTCGTTTTTTCCCATTCTCTTATCCCTCCGTTTATTTTGTCGATTTCAAGCGCTTGCATCTCCCTCTATTTCACTCTATCTTCCCCTCGTTTACTTTTTTTTTCATCACCTCTCTATCTCTCTTTTCCACCATCCTTCAAACTCCTTCTTCCATCGTCTCTCTCCCTCCACTTCTCTCCTTCCCTTTCGTGTCTCTCCTTTCTCCTCTGGCCTTCGGTCCTCCTCCTCCTAGGGGCTAACTTTTCCTTTTCTATTCCATCTAAATCTCTTTCCAAGTTTTAGCTTGAAGGGTGCGTTAAAGATAACTTGTAACTGCTCTACTCCTTCCCTCCCACTCTCTCCCCCTTATTTCACCCTTTCTTTTCCTTTCATTTCTTCCTTCCCTCACTCTCCGTCTCTCTCTTGTACCCCGTTCACCCTTCCTACTAGAATTTGATTGTTTGAGGCCAAGAAGGCACGAGAAAGGTTTCCTAATGCATTTGATGAAATATATTGAGTTTTTGGGATAATTTTTTTGAATGAGAGCTCCCTTGAACACAGTCACACAGTATTAATTACTATGGAGAGTAACGTGCAATTAAAGGGTACTATTTGGAGAGGATCCTAACAAAGACTAATTGGCTTTTTACAAGGTGGTGAACTATAGAGGTGTTAAAATCGAATAAAAAAAATGATATTATAAAAACAAACATTTTAAGAATTATAGATGTATGTAGGACATAGATATCAAATTCAATTTTTTGACGTCCAAAAGAATAATGTGCTACAAACAAGCATGAAAAAATGAAAACCTTGAATGACTAAATAATAGGTGAGTTCACGAAGATCTGTCATATCAAAATGGCCCCTAAGTAAGGATTTGACGGCAAAAACTTAAGAGAGTGAGGGGTCAACAAAGATATAGTCATCATCTTTCATGGCCACAATGATTAAAGAGGTGACTTACCCACAAGAGTAAATGATAAAGTTGGCAACGATGCTAGTAAAGTCTTATGGCGCATAATGCCATCAATAGTCTTATTCTATTCACGAAGGGGTTATTTTAAGCCATAGATAGTTTGGATGAGTTGACAAACAAGATGTTGAAATCAGAGGGAAATGTAGCCTTTAGGCTATTGTATATAAACATCTTTGACATCCATTTGGTGAACATGGAAATCATGTTCAAAACCTAAACCAAAATGAGTTCGAGTCAACATCAATCAAGCAAGAGGAGCATAGGTTTTGTTAACTCAATACCTTAAAGATTAAACTCATCTGAGCTGGTGGTACAATGGTTAGTACATTCACAGCTAAAGTGAAAGGTCCCAGGCTCAAATCTTGACCAGCTCATCATTCCCTTTATTGGGATCATCCATTCTATCCCCCGATTCTAGGAATCTTAACATGAGTTTGAAGCATACTCCACAAAGATGTCACAAATGGCGGACGCACCCTACTTTTTGTTTGATAATGGTGTGGCGTTCCGATTATTGGATGACCCTTTTTTAAGGCAACATTGAACAAAACCCATGAGATAGGGGGGTCTTACAAGTTAGCTTACCACAATGCCATGAGAAGTCGTCTCCTATTTGAGTCCAAGGCAACGGTCATTAACAATTTGGCGAGCTATGTGGAGACGATAGAAGTCACCGATGCCTCTATCACATCAAACGGTGGGACATTTGTTGATGAAACCCCTATTTTTAACATTCTAAGTATCACTCCTAAAGGTGACATGTTTCTCACGGCGAAAAACACTAGTGGGCAATCAAGGATGCCGAATACATTTGTAAGGTGATGGAGATGGGAGTTCTTGCGTTGAGGGTCGAGCATGTTGTGTAAGTTGTGATAGATTCTGCTCTTGTGAAGAAGGCACCTGCCTCAGTGCTCTTGAGTTAGTACCCTTCCATCACGTGGATACCATGCTCTACCCGGATATTGAAATTGAACTTGATGTTTGAGGATTGGGACAAGTTACCATTTATTTCAAAACCCTTATGGGAGGCAAAAATGGTGTGAATGATCATGCTTAGAGGTTTTTCCAGGTGAAAGACAAACTCTACATTTCGGCTTTAGAAACTTGGAGAGACCACATTAGCGACAAATTTGGTCATGCTCTAGAAGTTTTTCTAGATGAAAGACAACATGGGATGTTAAATATTTAATGATGGTTTCAAGCAGTGGATGGGAACGGCTAGGGAGTGTTTAATATTTGATGATGGTTTTAAGAATTAGATGGGCACAGCTACACACAAGTTCGAGGGAGCTAAGATTAAAGGCCACATTTTGAGCCCAAAGTTTCAGATGAGAATGATGGTGGTTCTGATAGTTCGAGAGCATGTGGTTTGGCTGATGAGTGAGTGTGACAACGGGGCCCCAAATGTGCTAAAGTTTTATCATGGTTTTTACATGATTGGGCAGTTTTTGCAGAAAGTATCCAACAATGGAGGAGAAAAAAAAATTGAAGGCCAACAAATTTTGGAGGATCTGAAGACATCTTCGATGCTTACATAGGTGATGGCACATAGACCCATGTATGCGGTCGGCTTTGTACTATATCTCGAGTACCATAGTGTTGCCTATAGGGAACATCCAAATGGAAGGGTGACGTAATGCTTCAAGACAATGCTTGAAAGGATGTTACCAAATGTGGAGGACTAAGCTGAGGCCCATATGGAACTAAGTATGGAGGTTTTCAGGGTGTCTTTGGTAGGGAGTTAACGAAAGCTTATGCTAAAACGATATCATGGTGGAAGTGGTGGCGTTAGTTTGGGGCTCTAACTCATATCCTATAGAAGGTAGCAATTAAAATTGTTGCCTAGTGCTTAGTGGCCAACTCATATGAGATGAATTGGTCAACCTATGATCATATTCACTCTTAAAAAAAAACAGGCTAACAGCTAAAGGGGCCAATGATTAGGTGTGGGTAATGTAAATTATGAAGTGGCCATGATAGCATGGGAAAAGGAGGAAGGGGAGGTAAGGGAATGGAGTTTGATGAACACATGTTTGACCTAGAATTGGGGTAAAGAGAAATAGAGATGATAAATCTATTCACAACCTATAACGAGTTGAGAAAATTTTAATGTGAAAACAAAACCACATCCCTCAAATTCATACAAAGATGTTTATCTTTTGCTTCAATGTGAGCTTGTCTTTCTTCATTGTTGATATGTTGTAACATCCCTCAAATTAATTGAAAGATGGTTTTTTTTTGTTTCATTATGAATATTTTCTCCTCATTGTTGACATGTTCTAACACGACCATGTTAAACAGTTGATGACGCAGCCTGATCGCTCGACGAGGTAGCCTGGTCATTGGTTTAACAATAAGACGGCCTCGTCCCTCGTAGGCGAATTAACGACGTGGCCGTCTGGCTGCTCAATAAAGTAGCCTGGTCGTTAGTCGTTCTTTAACCAGTGAGAGCGCCTCGTTGCTAGTTTTTAAACCACAACGAGGCATTTGAAATTTTGTGGACTCCATAGTCCCACAGAATGCACGGCTCAAATAAAGCCTCTAGGATAACATTGACTCGCTTCAGATTACAGAAGAATAATTACCACCTTGGTAGGAAACAACTCTAACCAACTTTACCTCGTGAAAATTGGACTCCTTTGAATCCACAGCAAAAAAAATCGCTAAATCTGTTCGAGTGAGCAGCTAGTTATGGCTGATCAAAGTCAGCAAATATATATATAGAGACTCTCTAGGAGAGAGATAATCTAAAATTACCGAAGTCCTAAACCCCTACTCCCTACTAAGTTGTCGACCAATCAAAAGAATGTAAAGTACAAAACTGTACAAGTCAAAACTACGCTAGTGGCCATAGATTTTGTATAGCTTTTGTACAACACTAGTAATAACACCATACCTTCCACATCCGACCCCATGGCTTTGTCCCCTTCTCCTGTGGTATCCACTGGAGAGCTACCATGCGTCAATCTATAGCTTTTTTGGCATTAGCCGCCAAAAGAACCATTTTTGGCTACTGGCGCTCACGCGGGCCGTCCAATCACATTACATTCCGAAACGTTGTCCATTCATTTAGACGATGTAGGGGATTTAGTAGATATTGTCTGTGAGTAGGTAGTTCAGGACTTCGGTATATTTTTGAGGTTTTAAAAGTCCTCTCTCCTAGATGCCATCTTTATATAACTGTTGACTTTGATCTGCGAAAACTAATTGCTCACTGGAGCAATTTCAGTAATTATTTTTGCGTCGGATTCAAGTGAGTCATGTCTTCAAAAAGGTGAAACTGGTCTTAGTTAATTACAACCAAGGTGGCAGTTATTCTTGTGTGAACTAGAGTGGGTTGAGGCTATCTTAGAGGCTTAATGTGAGTTGTGCATTCTGTAGGACTATGGAGTCCACATAATTTCACTCAACACTTTTATTTACATGTGGTTGCCGTATTTTTGTTATCGTAAACCTTGGCCATCCGTGTAAATTGTTGATTCTTGTCAACTTTCACAAGCGCGGCAAAATTTTAGCAGATTGTTAATAGATCTCGGAAGTCAAAACGGTTAAACGGATTGAACGTCGAATCTAAACTCAACGATTACAGTATTTTAACTTTGTTTCAATGTATACATAAAATATACAATCTTAGACAAGATGACAATGTGTGCAATTCTGTGTCCTCCATTGGACTACAAAATACAGAAAGCCTCTAGATAGTTATTAACTAGCCCACTTTAAGCCACAGCCACTGCTGCCCAAGTAATCAGGCTCAAGTAATCACGCTGACAATCTGTACGCACCCATGTGCAGCCTGGACTCCCTTGAGTCCGTAGGAAAAAGAATCTCTGAAAACGCCCAACAAGGCGATAAGTTATGAGGCAGTAAAAATGCCAATTTGTACAAACTCTCAAAGGGAGAGGTGACTACCTACCAAATTTTCTAAGTCCTGATTCCCTCTAATAACTTCTATCTACTGAAGTACGGACCAATCAGATTACTGTACCGTACCAAAAAGTACTACTGCTGGTGTACCTTTTGTACGGCCTATGTACGACAAGGCTATTAAGCGGATGCGTGTCTGTTTTTTACTCGTCCGTACATTCCTCGCAATTCCTATGACCAAATGTCATCTCTCTACGTGGCTCCAGGTCATGCCACGTCACAAAACGCCAAGGTGACCACTTCAGGATTTCGGCGATGATGTGCGCCGTCAAATTCGCAATGAGACGCAATCGTAGCCGTTATAAATACTTGCGCGATATTTGCTTCGTTGCCAAAAACATGCGTGGTATTCGTTTTTGAAATGATGTCGTACTTCGTACTTTAATAAAACTGTATCTATGCACGCCGTATCCAGTTTTAGTTAAATGAATTTGTTCCTTTCTAAATGTATATATATTTATCACATTTCATAGCATTTAGCATTGGTCCTAGTCTAATTGGATAAAGGTAACCGCTGTTGGTCAACCTGACGACCGGTAGGTACCGGGATCAAATCCCGGGTCCGTCATGTATATTTTTAGAGTAACCTATTAAAAATAACTGCCTGTTGGACTAGGATAGCCATGGATGAACCACCCTCTCTATCCTTCAGTGACTACAACAAGTATGGGGGTTAGAGAGAGGAGGTGGAGGCAGGTTGTGTGTCCTTTTTTTTTATGCTAACATATTAAACCTAGAAAATACTCTAGAAATCTATCAATTTCAACAATGTGTACATAAAATATACAATCTTAGACAAGATGACATAGGTAATGGAGGGCAACCAAAATATTCATTGCGATGATCAATTCAGTTTATTAATGTAAATAACCAAATAATATTTACACTGTTTTAGTTTTATGTCCTGACAACTAGCAAAACATTAACGCTAGTTTATACATTTAACATTAATTTGGGTACCCATTCATATAGTGTAGCCACTATAGCCTACGTTCACAAAGTCGAGGTTTGAACATGTGAGAACAAATTTGCGCATGTGAGAAAGATTCTTATGATTTTTACAATTTTTTTTTACTATAATCGAATATAAGTGCACTTTCACGTGTCAACGCCATTCCTTTTTCCGTCTCGACACCGTTATCTCACACTTTTAAACAGTTTTAGTACGACACATTTAGTACATTAAACTATTTAATAATTGCTCAAATTAGTGTTATGAACACTAATTCAACCGTAACTACATTACTGTAAAGGAAAGGTTCGAGGGACAAATTTAGAGTGCCACGGACCATATAATTGTGGACGTCCACAAAGAGACCGTACAATCCGAAAGACGTTTGAGATTCGAGGAGGATGTGGTGGACTGGATATCGAGGAGGTGGAGAGGGGGAGAGGGAAAAGGAGAGGGAGAGGGAAAGGAACGGGTAGTGGGAGGGGGAAAAGAGGGGGGGGGGGGGGGGGAGGGCAGTGTGGATTTTTTAATAGGTCTTTGGTGTTTTTTTCTTATGGGTACTTAACTTTTTCATAGCATGTCTTGGTGTGGAAATTTGAGGGTTTGTGTCTATAAGGTTTTAAAAAGGGAGAACAAAATTCGTATAGTATTGGGTAAACACGGAGAGGGGGAGGTAGGTGTTAAGGTTCATTTAGCGTCGGTTCTTTTTTTGCCCTTCTTGGTCCCTTCTGTACTTGTCATTAAATGCGTCGGTCCACTCATGACTCCCTACGTACAAGTCCTTTTGTCATTAAATGCGTCGATCCACTCATGACTCCCTACGTACAAGTCCTTTAGGCGACGGTCCCTTTTTTTCCTACGTGTGTTTATTTCTCCTTGTCTTGATTCACTTTTATTTTATTGTTTGTGTCCTCGTACTTTTGTTGTCGCTTGACTCTACGTCATTACTTTAGGTCTTAATCACACTTGTACATTGCAGCCCTAAAGTCAACCCCTTACAATCTCGACTGCATTTATTAGAATCTATTTTTAACGTCAATCTCTTACAATCTCAAAAATATTTATTAGAATTTAAGCTAGGATCCTTTTTGTTACAGTAGGGCTTAGACTCCACAATTATTAGCACTGTGTAATTTGTATATAAGTGACTCTCTCACTTAATTAGTTCATCCCAAAATCAATTCAATTTCTCTTTTCAAATGCATTGATCTTTTCTTTTGTGTATGATTTCATGGCGTCAGCCAATCCACCTCCAATAGGTTATGGGCCCGGCCATGCCACTTTTTATAGCTTTCAAAAGTTTGATGGCCAAAACTTCTATGATTGGTCTTTTTGTGCCATGCATTTTTTCAAACCTGAGAAGATTTGGGATCATTTTAGCGGCATCCTCCCATCATCGCCTCTACCGATACCCTAGCAAAGAAAGCTAAACAAGAGGCGGAGATCGTCGCATGGAAACAAAAGGATGAGGACACACACGCTTGATTGGTGATGGCACTCATCACCGAGCTCACTCGTCTTATTCGAGGCGCCTCCTCTTCAACCGAGGCTTAGAATAGTCTGCAAGCAACTTATATTCAATCCGGATGGGCTGCTCGTCGTATTCCAAAACGAGCATTTTTAAATTCCATGTAAAAGCCTACGGACTCAATGTAAGACTGGATTAGAACGGTCAATTTTTTTGTCGGAAAATACACCATAAGCAGGAGTGCACCTTACCGATGAGGATCTTTCCTCTACCCTCTTAGGAGGACTCCCTAAAACCTTTTCCCCTTTCATTTCCTCTTTTGACAATTTACACTAATTTATTTCTTTCCACTCTCTTTGTACAACACTCTTGCACGAAGAAACCAAAATTGTCTCATTCTCTACTATAAATCCTTCCCATGCAAATGCCTTTTTTACCAAAAATCAAAAATCTAACTCAAGGGGGGTGCAACGTTATTTTTGTGCGTACTTGAAATCAAAAGGATATACCATTGAAGAAAAATTGGCTATGCGTAAGGCAGCCGAGGCTTTCAATTCCCCTAAAATTGGAATCAATGCCAAAGTTGCCCATGCCACTCCACCGGTTCTTCCCACCCTTCCACTCCCTCCACACCCTTCTTTTTCTCCAAATTTTCTTCATCCTTACCATTATTCCTCTTTTCTATACTTTCCACAATCTTTTCCTGTTGCAGAGTACTATGCCTCCTCAAACTGCGTTAACCTCCCTTGGTCGGTCCCTTCCTATTACTCACAATTTCCCTCTAATTCTCCCACTCCACTAGTTACCCCATTTGTGCTCCCTCTCTCACTAGAATTCGGTTATGGCAATGTTGTTCATCATATCGCAAATCTTGTCACTCACAGTACTCGATTTTCACGATGGTACGTTTTTTTTTTATCTCAAACTCCACACGATTGGCTAATCAACAATGATGTCAGTCACCACCTTTCACCAAGATCAGATTGGTTTACTCATCTTTGTCTTTTATCATCTCCCATGCAGATTTGCTTAGTTTATCCAATGACATTTAAATGCATCAGCCTGAGAGTTATATTTCCCCGAATATGAACATCTCGAATGCCATCTCATTAAAACTATCTATGGCTTGAAGTAATCAGCACGTGTATGGAACCATATTATAGAGGCCATTATGAGGTAAGAAAGATTTACCAGAATTGATGTCTATTTAGCATTTAATCTCGAGGCTTTGGCGCCTCTTTGATCATTGTTGCCATTTTTTGTTGATGATCTTCTTCTCGTTGGTCTTTCCCTCTCTGAAATCTCTTTCGTGAAAGATTTTTCCCTTCAAACCCATTTTGACATGGCCAATCTATATTAACTCACATATAATTTGGGCATTCAAGTGTCTCCTAACAACTCTGCTAAAAACCCTTTATCTTTCTCGAAGACCTTTATTTCCTTTATCTTTCTCGAAGACCTTTATTTTTTACCTGTTGGAACGCTTTGTTGTTTTCGAAATCTTTAGTCCTCTCTATATCTCGTGTCTGAGGAAGAGATCCCAGACTTAGTTGTTTTTGGTGCAGGCCGATTTACCGAAGAAAGGTTTTTTAGTGTGGTATGTAAGTCCGAAGGGAGTACACGGGCTGAGTACACTCCAGGCACACGTGTTGGTCCGTGGGGAAGTCAAGATTGTGTGTGTCAGATGATGAAAAGTACAGTTTCGGTTGGGGACTGTGTTTACACGTGGAGGTTCACCTTCGGTGATGAAAGAATGCGCGGAGGGCGGACGGAGTCTGCCCTCATTTTTTGGAAGAAGAATATTGACTGCGCCGTCATTTGAGCAGGCGAACTTTGACCCCGTGCTATTTCAATTTAGTGGTTGTTAGTTTTAGGTTTGCTGTAAATATTGTGTACGGCTGACGGCGGGTTTTTGTTTGATTAAGTTTTGTGTACCGGTTGACCCACGGTGTAGATCAGCTGATGGTTCACTTGTATATATAGGACTTAAAATATTTTGGAGTTAGGAATTCCTTGTATGCAAAAACTGCGAAGCAGTTTTTTGGGTGTCTTTGAATTACAAGATCATTGTGATCTTTGGGCAGAACCTTGTAAAATTCTGCATGTGGTTTTTTTGTTGTATAATTTATATTGTGGCAAATTCGCAAACCTAGTCTGTGTCTGGTTTGCTTGGGGCTTCATTGTGAAGTTGGATTGTTTAATAAAAGTTATGGCATATTGGTTTTCTGCAACTTTGGCTGGGTGATGTGATAATTCTATTTGGTATTTTGATATGAAAATTTGTGGGGGTACTAAGTGATCTAAGGAATATCGGTTTATGTAGTTTCAGATTGTTTTGTTTATTCTGTAGAATTATGAGTCAATTCAAAGTAGTATGTTTTTGGGGTAGTATGTGGTGTTTCCGAGGGTAAATTTATGGGGTATAATGTGGTGCGTCCGAGGGTAAATCCATGGCTGGAAATGGCTATGGACAACAGGTTATGGGCCCACGCCCATCGCTACCCATATTGGATAAATCAAGCTTAACCATATTTGATGGATCTAAATATTACTATTGGAGGAGTATTATGGAGGGCTACTTCAAGTTGAGAAAACTAATGGTGTGGTGGATGGGACATGTGCTGAATCATCACTTAGATGGAGGGAGAAGAAGGATGAGTGTTTGCGGTTTATTAAGCTATCCTTGACCGAGGAACTTGTAATGATTCACCTTAATTTGACAAGTGCAGCTGAATTATGGAAGTGCTTAGAACGTGTATATCAAAAGAATTATGTGTATCACTGGATGAGTAATGTTACAAAAATAGTTGAATATAAGTATGATGGAGGTAGTATGCTGAATTATTGTATAGGGATACAAATATTGTTTGTAGAAAATGATATTGCAGGAGGAAACTTTACAAATGCTCAAAAGGCTTTCCTGTCAATGAAAGGATTACCTAGGGAATATAGGTGTGTTTTAGATAGATTAAAACAAGCTGATACAAAGGATTGGAACTTACCTTTAGCAATCAGATTTGTTATATAAAATTGTTTTTACTGTAATGATGTAGAGCATACCTTCACACTATGTTCGTTCTATAAAAGTGCACGTGTCATGGGAAATTTTAGAAACGGATGGGATGACAATCGAGTTCAACCCCCTACACGAAGGGTTACACTTCCTATAGACAAATTTGTATACCTGTCAACTGTTGTTTTTCAAAATGTGGAAAATGAGGTAGGAAGGGAAAAATTTGTTGTCACCGAAAATGGAGTGGAGAAAAAGGTGACAGAAAAGGATTCGGTTTCTGTCAATCTTTTTGATTTTTCCGACAACAGGTTGGTGAGTGATAAAGATTTAGAAGAGGAAGAGGTGAATGAAGTGAAAATAGTTGGAGGAAGTGAAGGTCACTTGAAAGTGGAAACTGAAAATAATTTGCATGAGAAGATTAACGCACTTGGAGAAGGACAAAGAAAAAGTGTTCAGAAAATTGGAGTAAGAAGGGTAGCTTATTATATCAGGAAAGAAAATAAAAATGCAAAAATTGATAAATTACCAAAATACATTAAAAAAATGAGGAAAATAAGTAGAATTCAAAGGTTCAACCGTAGAAGAAAACATGTGAAAAAAGTGGTCAAAAGAAAACATCGTGAAAAGTAAATTTATGGAGGTAGCTACCTTTGACATTTAGTAATTATTATGGAATATCGGATTTAGTATTTTAGATTTTGAAATCAGTTGAAAAAGAAAGTTTTTAAGACATAGAGAGATGGCACGAAGTTTTTAAGACATAGAGAGATGGCAGGCAGCGCAAGCAGTGGTGGGACAACAAAGGAAAATTGGTCGGAGGTAGATGGCGGATTAAGCTGGAGGAGGTAGCTAGGGGGGGAGACATGTGTGACAGCTGGTGACGTGGCTTCATGGATGCACGAAACTAACTTAAAAAAAACAAAAAAAAACTATCATTTTGAAATTGATTAAATTAATTTTGAAATGTAATTTTGAAACTCAACTATTTGTAGGATGAGATAATGGTAGCCGATATGATGACTAAAGCTTTACCGGCACGTAAATTGAAGTTTGGCAGTGAGGAATTAGGACTTAGTGGCTGAGAGAGTCTAAAGGTTTAGGGGAGTGTTGTTTTGGAAACCTTTTGTCCCCTCTATATCTCGTGTCTGAGGAAGAGATCCCAAACTTAGTCTTTTTTGGTGCAGGCTGATTTATCGAAGAAAGGTTTTTTAGTGTGGTATGTAAGTCCGAAGGGAGTACACAAGCTGAGTACACTCCAGGCACACGTGTTGGTCCGTGGGGAAGTCAAGATTGTGTGTTTCGGATGATGAAAAGTACAGTTTCGGTTGGGGACCGTGTTTACACGTGGAGGTTCACCTTCGGTGATGAAAGAATGCGCGGAGGGCGGACGGAGTCTGCCCTCATTTTTTGGAAGAAGAATATTGACTGCGCCGTCATTTCAGCGGGCGAACTTTGACCCTGTACTATTTCAATTTAGTGGTTGTTAGTTTTAGGTTTGTTGTAAATATTGTGTACGGCTAACGACAGGTTTTTGTTTGATTAAGTTTATTGTACCGGTCGACCAACGGTGTAGATCAGCTGTAGGTTCACTTGTATATATAGGACTTAGAATATTTTGGAGTTAGGAATTCCTTGTATGCAAAAACTGCGAAGCAATTTTTTGGGTGTCTTTGAATTACAAGATCATTGTGATCTTTGGGTGGAACCTTGTAAAATTCTGCATGTGGTTTTTTTGTTGTATAATTTATATTGTGGCAAATTCACATACCTATTGTGGGTCTGGTTTGCTTGGGGCTTCATTGTGAAGTTGGACTGTTTAATCAAAGTTATGGCAGATAGTTTTTATGCAAATTTGGCTGGGTGATGTGATAATTCTATTTGGTATTTTGATATGAAAATTTGTGGGGGTACTTAGTGATCTAGGGACTATCCGTTTATGTAGTTTCAGATTGTTTTGTTTATTCTGTAGAATTCTGAGTGGATTCAAAGTAGTCTGTTTTTGGGGTAGTATGTGGTGCTTCCGAGGGTAAATCCATGGCTGGAAATGGCTATGGACAACACGCTTTGACATGGCGAATTGCTCCTCACTTCCCACTCCTTTACATTCCAATTCCCCTCTCCTCCCATCAATTTTCTCTCTCTCCCGCACTCCCTTCATGCTACTTACTGTAGGACCCTTATGTATGTTGTGCAAGCCACCCATCTCGTTGTCGCCAAATGTATCTCCTATTACCTGTAGGACCCTTATGTATGTTGTGCAAGCCACCCATCTCGTTGTCGCCAAATGTATCTCCTATTACCTCTAGGGCACTGAAACTCTTTGTTTCACTTACTCCTCCTATAACTCTAGTGAATCTAGTGCTCTCATAGGTTTCGTTGATTCAAATTGGGCACAAGACGAGCTTTGTCGCTGTTCCACAACTGGCTCTTGTTTTTTCTTGAGCAATGGCCAAATCTCTGGGTCGTGCAAGAAGCAACCTACCACCCCATATTCCATCACTGAGGCGGATTATATGTTAGCTTGTCACGCCGCCAAGAAAGTTGTCTCGTTTTGCACTCTTCTTTGTAATCTCGAGTTTGTTAGGAACATTGTGAAACGACATCTCAGTTTGTTAAGCGTCGTAATAATAATTAGTTAGTTAACGTATGGTTTTGTTTGGTGTTGCGTGTTAATTTAGTTATAGTTTGGTTTTTATTTGGTTTTGCGTGCGTAGTACTTTAGTACTTTAGATTTGTACGACGGATTTATGTTTTCGTGTTGTATTGCACAAGGTATGTTTTTTGGCAGCTACTTTGTTTTGGTTCGTTCGCGCGCGTACTTTTGTTCGTGTTGCAATCGTGTAGTACTTTGTTTGCTTGGAGTTTAGTGTATTTAGGACTTAGTCGTTTTCGGCAAGTTCATTTTTTGTAAGAGAGGACAACTTCCGGTTAAATATATTTCTCTTTTGTTGGAGTGCTCTCTTCTTCCTATCTTTGCTTCTGCATTTTATTATGTCTTCCCTCTGTCATACAGTGAATCAATCCTTTCAAGTGGTATTGGAGCTAGTGTGCTTCTTCGAGAGCTTTCAAGGTGGCAAGTCTTCCCGCCATGGGAAAAAAAGAAGAAGAAGTCAATCTCTACACCTTCTCCTATCCTTGCTCCAAATCTGGATCCACCGGATCTGCCGGAGCTGTATGACTATTCTCCGGATCAGAGTGTTAAAGACTTCGGCGTAGGAGTGGCTACTTTTGATGTGGATTCTCCCTCCAACCCACTTCCACAAGGAGAGGAATAGAAGAAAGAAGGGGTAGTGTTAACCGAAGATCGCCTCAATGAATTATTTGATGGCTTTCTAACGCTAGTAGATCAACGGATCTCTGATGCAAACCAAAAGGGGAAGTTTAAGGTGGAGGAGGATGCGATCTTGGATTCTTTGGAGGTGGCTTCGGATGGAGGGGTCGAGAATGACGATGCTTTAAGGGAGGTTCTCCAAAAGGGGAAATTTAAGATTGAGAACGACTTGGATCTTGATTATGAATCCGATGATGAGTTACCGACCCCTTCCATGCCGGGGAAAATCATCCTCTTTAATGGATCCAACTATCAAATATGGAAGAAATACATCAAAGCCCAACTTATCCTTCGTCATCATTGGAAGATCGTGAATGGGGAGGAGAAGATGCCGATCAATGATCCAAAGGCTCGCCGCCTTTAGAAGAAGAAAAATCTTGCCGCCATCACCAATCTCGTGCAATCATGCACCGCATCAGTGCACGATTATTTCCTTACTCGAGATACGGGGCACGAATGTTGGAATGCTCTCGAAAGCCAATTTAAAAGGGCCTTCAAAATAAGGAGCAATATTCCTACACGGACTTTATTCAATTTAAAATAAAGGCAAATGAGTCTATCGATGATGCAATCAAGCGTTGTAACATCATCGCGGAGCAGCTTTCAAACAATGGCCGGATTATTATGGAGGAGGATAAAGTGATCGTACTTGTCAATGCATTACCCGATAACCTCACTTACCTTAAGGAAATTCTATGGGCGCAAACAAATCTAAGCTATGAATTCATCGTGAGTTACCTCAAGACCACCGAAACAAATCGCGGAGGTCCTCCCAAGGCTTCCGCCTGAAGTGGATCCGTGAAAGCATCCGCTCAAGAACCCGCGGATCTAATTTTTTTTCGTGTGGGAAGAGGAGGAAGGGGAAGAGGTGGCGGATCTAAGGGCATTGGGAGAAGCACCGAAAGGAGGGGAAACTTTCTAGGTCAGCCTCCTTTCCAAGACCAATATGCAGTTACATGTTTTCGATGCAACAAAGTCGGCCATATGTCCTCCTCATCCCCAAACAAGGAAAAAACAATGCCACTATTGCGAGAAATGGGGACATATTAGTCCCCAATGCTACGCGAGATCTAATAGCGGGGGCGACCGTGGCGTAAATGGTGGCATATTTGGTGGACGCGGCAGTGGCCGATTTGGTGGAGGGGGACGAGGTGGACATGGAGGCCGATTCAGCGGCCATGGCCATTTCGTTGGTGAAGGAGAACAAAATGAGGGGAACGACGACGAAACAACTACCTTTTCAATTTTGAGTGTCACGTACTATTTGCCGTCAGTTGACACGCAATACGACAAAGAGTGGATCATTCATTCAGGCGCATTGCATCACGTTTGTACGGTCGCCACATTATTTGACAAAATGCGCTCTTTAACAATTCCAAAAAAGATTACGGTCGCAAGTGGTCAAGTGCTTTGCATAAGTAAAATTTGTATTGTACAACTAGACTTAATCACACTAGATCCAAATGGATCTGAGCGAATCTCCGAAATAGAGCTTTTGAACGTATTATATATTTCGGCCCGATCTGCAAATCTTTTGAGCGTGTCGGAGATCTAGCGAGCTGGCGCAACTGTGTATGCTTTGGGTGACTCAATGATAAAAATAGTACGATCTGATGGAATTACGATTTGCATAGTACGATCTGATGGAATTAGGATTGGCGAAGGCGAAGTTTCTGACGCATTTCATATAGGTCTTTTATGGAAGCGTCGAAGGTCTAAACGTAATGATGACGGCATCATTAGTCAGATCGCCGAAATCAAAAGAGATTTGACGCTATAGCACCATCGAATGTGTCATACGTCAGAGCAGAATTTGAAGCGTATGATTAAAGTCGGTTGCACGCGCAGCCGAGATTTGACATTAGGGGAAAAAGTCAATGGCTGCAACCGTTGCAGTCAAAGGCATCAGATCCGGAAATCCCACCCATCTAAAGACACTAACTTTCGATCAACAGATCCACTTGAAAAAGTACATGTTGATCTATGTGGCGATGTTAAACCTTAGAGTTTGGGGGGAAATAAATATGTCATGGTAATTGTAGACGATTCCTTGATGTTTACATGGGTATATCTCCTCAAAAAATAAATCCGATGCATCCGCCAAATTTGAGAAGGGGCACGTTATTGCCGAGCTATAATGTGAACGAAAATTAAAGGTCGTCCGATTTAATAACGGCGAGGAGTTCAAGGCGTTTGATTCTAATTGTAAGAAATGGGGGATCCGACAAGAATTTACGGCATCATACTCACCGAAATCGAATGGAATTGTCGAGCGGAAAAATCAAACTCTTCAAGAAATGGTTCCCTAGATGATTCACGGATCGGGATGAAAAGAGTTTTTGTGGTGAGACGGAATCTTAACGGCTAATTATATTTGTAATCGTCGACTTACCTCTATTTTGGGCGATAAAACTCCTCACGAACTTTGGTACTGTCGAAAACCCGCATTACATCATTTACGAATTTGGAGATGTCAGGCGACGTTATACATCAAATCAGTGAAATGACGAGGTAAATTTTATTCTCGTAGTTGGTCGAGAATTTTTGTCGGGTATAGCTCCAAAGGGAGTCTATACCGAGTGTATGATCCGATGCATCATGTAGTGGAAGAGAGTCGTAATGTCAATTTTCATGAGGATCTCAAAGTTGCAATTTCTTGATCCGCAAAATACTCTACTAATCATGATTTTCCTGAAGTGAATGAATCTCTTTCTTTTCCGCACCTCGATGATTCGGATTCCGAAAATGAGGCGGATCCGATCGTCAATATTAAGAGGGGGAAAGCTAATTCCGAAATTCATCCGGAATTAATCAATTTTTGACGAGATCGGAAGTGACAAATCTCGAATGTCTTCGGACATTTGTCGATCTAAAAGCTCTAAATCTCCGAGTGTTTCTTTCCACAAGGAAAATTCCGAATTTGAAAAATCTGAAAAAGAAAAGGAAATTGAAATTACATTGAGAAGAAGTCAACGTGAGACAAAGGGGATAAAACCGGATCGCTTGTCTTTTGATCGCAAAGGGGGAAATGTCAAAAATTCTCAATACTTTATTTCGGCCACTTCGGAGGAATCTTTCCTCTTGTAGCAATTATTGATTGAGAACATGCCCGACGATCCCCAATCATACGCCAAGGCACGAAGATTTACGGATTGGGAGGATAAGTGAAAACCAGCGTGGGAGAAAGAATTGAAATCAATAATCGATAACAAAACTTTTGAGGAGGTGAGTCTTGCGGAGGGAAAGAAGGCAATTGATGATAAATGGATTTTTAAAACAAAAACTGGTGCTACGGGAAGAGATAGTCAAACATAAGGCAAGATTGGTGTGTAATGGTTTCCAACAAGAAGAGGGGGTTGATTATTCAGAAACATATGCACCGGTTGTGAAATTCGTTTTTTTGAGAATGTTAATTGCGATTGCGGCTGTGGGAAATAAACATATACATTAGATGGATGTGGAGACGGCCTTTTTAAATGGAGAGTTAGAGGAAGAGGTGTACATGAAGGTGCTCGATGGTGTGCCTTCAAAGGGAGGAAAAGTTGAAACTCTGAGACCTCCATAAGTCCTCAGAGTGGACAGCTTCCAAGAAGCCTCTAGGATAATCCTGACCCCTTTGTGTTTAAGCAAAAATAACTGCCACCCTGGCAGACAAAAACTCTGACCAACTTCACCCCTGTGAAGACAAGACTCCCCTGAGTCGATAGCAAAAAGAATCTCTGAATTTGCTCCCCTGAGCAGTAAGTTATGGAGGGTCAAAGTTGACCTTTTTTACAGAAGCTCTCTGGGAGAGAGGGTCCTATCTTCTAATTTTTCTAAGTCCTATCTCTCTCACAGACTCTATCTACTGATGTACGGAACCAATCAGAATGAGTTCCGTACGCAAAAGTACAGCTGCCGGTGTACTTTATGTACGGACATTGTACGACATTGCCAAAATGTCGACACATGTCAAATCCGGATTCGGTGCCATAATCTCCGGAGTTTCCACAATCCAACGGAATTTTGCCACGCGTCATCTGATGTGGCGATGGCCACAAACCGCCGAAATCTTCCTCCGCGATCTCGGCGCTAATCCCGGCCGTCCGATTAATTCGGCTTTAATCGTAGCCGTAATAAATACATGCGCGGTATTTGTTTCATTTACGAAACAAATGCGCGGTACTGATTTATGTCCGTACTGTAAGTCGTACATTACATATTACTGGATCTATGTATCCCGTAATTAATTCTAGTTAAATGGTTTATCGCTTGTATACATATATAAATAATTATCAAACTATATGCTAGGTAACTCTACCGCTAGATGAAACGGCTAAGGCTACCGTCTACATTGTGTCTGCCGGCTGGCAGGTACATGGATCAAATCCTGCCGCCGGCACATACATTTTAATTAAATATATAAACCCTAATATAAAATTCCCGTAAACCTCAGGATAGCCAAGGTAGCCATGGCTCTAGCTTCCTCTCCAATTTCTCAGTGACTGCGACAAGTTTGAGAGTTGGAGAGAGAAGTTAGAGATAGACTGCCTCGACTTCTATATTTCTTTTCAGACCTAGAAAATACTAATAAAACCATTAGTTTCTACACTCCCCTTATTTTCTAGTCAATCTTTAATTTCAGACCACACTTCTCCCTGCAAAAAATTAGCTTAGGGGAAGGCACAGGTTTGGTCATCATATCTGCTACCATCTCACTATCTGGTCTGTACTCTAAACTGATTATTTTGTTTTCTACTTTCTCTCTAACAAAGCTGAGTCTGATGTCCATGTGTTTGGCTTTAAAATGGTGTTTAGGATTGGCAGAAATAGCGATTGCTGCCTGATTATCACAAAATATTTTCTGCACACCACTCTTAAGGTGACCAAGCTCACCAAGCAAAGACTTGACCCACATCAATTCTTTTACAGCAGAGCAAGAGGCCATATACTCAGCCTCCATGGTGGACTGAGCAATAACTTTTTGTTGTTTGCTACTCCAACAGCAAGCCCCATCACCCACATATAATACATATCCAGAAGTGCATCTCCTCATCGGAGCATCACCATAACTAGCATCACTCCAAGTAGTGATGTCAATATTCTCCCCACCCAAATACAACCATAGATCTCTAGTTCCTACCAAGTATCTAAGGACTCTCTTAGCTGCCTCCCAATCCTTCTTAGTGGGAGCATTTAGACTTCTACTCAGCACTCCTACAGCTGCAGCTAAATCCGGCCGGGTACAATTCATAAAATAGATTAGACTTCCCACTACTTGCCTGTAAGGAATAGTCTGCATGAACTTCTGTTCTTCAGGAGATAATTCCTCGTCTAAGACTATGACTCCTTCTTCCTCACTCCCCTCACTTCCCTTCTTCAATTCCATTGGAGTTGTGCAACTATTAGCTTTATCCATTTGAAATTTTTCAAGCATGTTTCCTATTGCTTCCTTTTGAGTCAATCTTATAATTTTTCTTTTTCGGTCTCTCTCTACTTGAATTCCCAAAATATATTTTGCTTCCCCCATATCCTTCATTTCAAATCTCCCCTTAAGATCGGTTTTCAGTTTATTAATTTTTTCCATTGATTTACTTAAAACAAGCAAATCATCAACATAAATTGCAATAAATATAAAACCTTCCTCATCTTCGAAAACATAGATTGAGTGATCTGAGCTGATCCTAATATATCCTAGACCGGTAAGAAACTCATCAAGCTTCTTATTCCACTGTCGGGGCGCCTGTTTCAAACCATAAAGAGATTTAATCAGCCGGCATACCTTACTCTCCTCTCCTTCTTCCACAAACCCTTCGGGTTGTCGCATGAAGATCTCCTCTTCTAATTCTCCATGCAAAAAGGCTGTTTTGATGTCCATCTGGTGCACTTCCATGTCTTCCGCCGCTGCTAAACTGAGAAGTATGCGGACGGAGGGAAATCTGACCACCGGGGCAAAGGTTTCCTCGTAGTCAATTCCTTCCTTTTGTGTAAATCCCTTTGCCACTAATCTGGCCTTGTAGCGCTCGATTGTGTTATCTGGGTTCAGTTTCAGTTTGAAAACCCACTTACAACCGATTGGTTTTCGGTTAGGTGGACAGTCCACCAGCTCCCAAGTATCGGCTGCCATGATTGAAGCCATCTCCTAATTGATGGCTGTCTTCCACCGGTTTCTTTCTGGACAAGTCATCGCCTCTCGATAAGTTTGAGGTTCATCTTGATGAGATAGTTTAGTTACCTTGTTATTAACCTGTTTTTCTTGCAGTCTTTTGCTACTTCTCCTCCCTCCCTCAAAATCTGAGGCCGGAATAGATGGTTCGCGTGGATTCTTTCGAACAAACTCGGCTTCTCCCCTATCCCTTGATTCCGAATCAATTTCCACCACGTCTTCCGCTTCGAGTAGAGTTGTCACTGGAGTTTCCACAGCCGAGTCCTTTTCGGTCTGATTTGTTCCTGCAAGAATGTCATCGTCTCTAAAACCTGGATAGTTAGGAAGCTCAAAGTCATCAGAATTTTCTGACTCAAATCTGATTTTTACTGACTTTGTATATTTGAAGGGATCCACAGACTTTCCTTCATCCATAACTACTAGATGCTTTACTAAGATTATATCTTCTCCTTTTAGATCATAAACTCTATATCCTTTAACATCCTCATCATATCCTAATAAGTATCCCGGTTTTCCTTTAGGATCTAGCTTCCAATTGGACCGATCAGTATCTAGACTGAATACTTGACTGCCGAAAACCTTTAAATGAGATAAGTCTGGTTTCCGGCCTGTCCATCTCTCATAAGGTGTTTGATCTTTTATAGCTGAAGTAAGAACTCTATTTTTGAGGTAATTAGCACAGTTCATTGCTTCTGCCCAAAACCTTTTTCCTATCTTCTTATCCGACAACATACTTCTAGCACTATCACTTAGTGTTCTATTTAACCTTTCAGCTACCCCATTCTGTTCAGGATTTTCTGGCACTGTCTTTTGGTGTTGAACCCCATCTTCCCTCAAAAAATCCTCAAACTGGTTAGAAGTATACTCTCCACCATTGTCACTCCTTACTCTCTTGATTGGAGTTTCATGGAGTTTTTCGCTCCATGCTTTATATTGTCTAAAACAGTCCTCAGCTTCTGACTTGTTTTTCAAAAAATATACTCGGGAATACCGAGACCAATCATCAGTTATAGTCATCATAAATCTCTTCCCCCCCGGTGAGGGCACTCTAGCCGGTCCCCAAATATCTGTGTGTACTAGATCTAGAAGTTTTTCTCCCTTGTAGGTGGCTGTTTTTGGAAAGGGTAATCTGTGTGCTTTACCTTGAGCACACCCACTACAATCACTTATATCATCACTCTCACTGAACTGAATCCCTTCCACCACTCCCATCTTTTTCATCTCTCTTAACTTATCTAGATTCACATGCCCAAGCCTCTTATGCCACATCATAATATCATGAACACCAGCATAATAAAGTTTCTTCGTTTCATTACTTAAGATCAGCCTAAACATCCCATGGCTACCTTTCTCAGCAATGAAATAGACATCCTCCTCAAAACTAGCAGTAAAGACTCCTTCCCTAGTGCTAGTGAAAAAACCCTTATCATCTAATACTGTGTAGAGATAAGGTTTTTGTTCAGCTCCGGAATAAACAATACATCGGAGAATGTTAATATGGATGTCTTTCCTTCAACTAACACTTTCAGATCTACCGATCCTACAAGAGTAGTGGTGACTATCCTCCCATCCCCGTACTCTATCTCTACGGTGGGAATCTTTCTTATCTTAGTGAACAGGTGTCTATCCTTACACATGTGCATTGAGGCACCTGAATCTATAATCCAGCCTGCTTCACCTTTCAATCCACCGTAAGCACATTTCTGCCTTCGTGGAATTTCAACCTCAGTTTTCGCCTCCAACTCCTCATCCAAAAGGAGCTCATCGTCCTCGTCCTCGGATTCCGCCTCAAGTACCTGTGTGACAAGGGCCTTTTTCTTTCCTCTCGGGGTACCACCGGTCTGCCCCTCCTTTAACCGAAGCTCGGTTAGCTTGGTGCACTCTGCCATATAGTGCCCAGGTTTCTTACAAAAATGACATAAACCTTTGGGAGCCCTTGGTTCGAACTCGCCAACCTGTTTTTCCCGCTCCCTACCCCCATAGTTTCTGACTGGTTTCCGGGAATCCTTGTTCCTCCAATCGGTCGCTGTTGCCAAGGCTTGGCCACTCTTTCCTCCCCTTCGGATCTCAATCGTATTCTCTCGAACGAGAATCATCCCTACCACTAAGTTCCATATCCACCTTGAGTCCGGCAAGTCCTGCACACGGTTGACTATGTTCTCGAACTCATCAGGTAACTTCATTAGTAAACAGTTAACTTTTTCTTTTTCACTAAAAACTTTACCCGCACTCTCTAGCTCCATGAAGAGTGTAGCAAGCTCATTGCAAAAATCCAACATATTTCCCCCTTTGTATACATACTCCTTAACTTTCTGATCAGCCAACTGTTGTTGCTGAATCGTACCACTTCGGTACATCTCTATGAGAGCCATCCAAAGATCGGATGCCCTCTCTACCTGCAAATGAGGACATGCAAGTCCTTGAGTGAGATGGCGTAGGATGAAGTGCTTTGCCGCCATATTGTTGAAGTCCCAGGTTTCAGTATCATTCTCCTCGTTCCTCGGAATAGGTGACATGAATGCTAAACCAGTTGCTATTGGTGTGGTCGCCTCCTTCTCCTTTCCTTTGTCCACCACCTCTCCTTCCTTTGTTTCCTCCGTTGAAGGTGAATCCTCTTTCCTGGTGAATCTGCTTCCTTTAAACCCTGGAGGAATTCCAAGACTTGATGGACGCCCCAATCGTCCACTCACTATCCCCCAAAACCTTTTTTCGCATAGAGCTCCTATCATCATACTTTCCCAGTATATGAAGCCAGTTCCATTAAATATTGGTACCCTAGAGGGTGGGCCCATAACCTGAAACTGTGAGACCTCCATAAGTCCTCAGAGTGGACAGCTTCCAAGAAGCCTCTAGGATAATCTTGACCCCTTTGTGTTTAAGCAAAAATAACTGCCACCCTGGCAGACAAAAACTCTGACCAACTTCACCCCTGTGAAGACAAGACTCCCCTGAGTCGATAGCAAAAAGAATCTAAGAATTTGCTCCCCTGAGCAGTAAGTTATGGAGGGTCAAAGTTGACCTTTTTTACAGAAGCTCTCTGGGAGAGAGGGTCCTATCTTCTAATTTTTCTAAGTCCTATCTCTCTCACAGACTCTATCTACTGATGTACGGAACCAATCAGAATTGAGTTCCGTACGCAAAAGTACAGCTGCCGGTGTACTTTATGTACGGACATTGTACGACATGGCCAAAATGTCGACACATGTCAAATCCGGATTCGGTGCCATAATCTCCGGAGTTTCCACAATCCAACGGAATTTTGCCACGCGTCATCCGATGTGGCGATGGCCACAAACCGCCGAAATCTTCCTCCGCGATCTCGGCGCTAATCCCGGCCGTCCGATTAATTCGGCTTTAATCGTAGCCGTAATAAATACATGCGCGGTATTTGTTTCATTTACGAAACAAATGCGCGGTACTGATTTATGTCCGTACCGTAAGTCGTACATTACATATTACTGGATCTATGTATCCCGTAATTAATTCTAGTTAAATGGTTTATCGCTTGTATACATATATAAATAATTATCAAACTATATGCTAGGTAACTCTACCGCTAGATGAAACGGCTAAGGCTACCGTCTACATTGTGTCTGCCGGCCGGCAGGTACATGGATCAAATCCTGCCGCCGGCACATACATTTTAATTAAATATATAAACCCTAATATAAAATTCCCGTAAACCTCAGGATAGCCAAGGTAGCCATGGCTCTAGCTTCCTCTCCAATTTCTCAGTGACTGCGACAAGTTTGAGAGTTGGAGAGAGAAGTTAGAGATAGACTGCCTCGACTTCTATATTTCTTTTCAGACCTAGAAAATACTAATAAAACCATTAGTTTCTACAAAAGTATGGCGTCTACGAAAATCCTTGTACAGATTGAAACATGCACCCAAAACGTGGTACCTTCGTCTTCATAAGGTATTTACTAACTTTGGCTTTGTTCGTATAGTCTTAGATTTCGGAGTGTACGTTAAAGGAGAGGGCGAGGACTAAATTATTTTCTCTGTACGTCGATGATTTTCTAATGATTAGTGATAAGTTGTCTGTCATTAATGAGTTAAAAGAGTATCTTAGATTGCATTTCAAACTGTCACATTTGGGGAAGTATGTTACATTTTGTGGATTGAGGTTCTACAGTCTAGCGAGAGTGTAATTAAGTTGAGTCAAGCTCAGTACTATAGAGAAGTCTTGACTAGATTTGGAATGATTGGCGCGAAACCTGTCTCGACGCCATTAGATCCAAAGGTACAGTATAGAAATTACGAAAAGGAAGAAAATATATTTGTTCCATACCGTGAGGCAGTTGGTAATTAGATGTACTTAAGTGTAGGCACGCGTCCGGATGTTGCGGCGGCAGTGTCATTTGTAAGTCAAAATTTCAACGCTCAAAAAAAAAATCATTGGGAGGTGGTGAAATGAATATTTCGCTATTTGGTTGGTATGATCAAGTACGGTTTGGTGTATAAGGGTGAACCTCCATCAGGTATTTCCAATAATCGTACATACACGTTTACTAGCAGTAATATTTGTATCACGTCTCTATCAAGTTGTGCCAGCGAGGCACCAATTGTTGACGTGCTGGATTGCGATTCAAACCACGTAGGATCTTGTTCGCCCGGCCGAGAATATTAAAATATTCGAAAAGCACAAAATCTAAACGGCGTATGTACAAACCAACGCAGATTTAAATATCTAGCAAAGGTACGCGAATGTACAATTTGTACGTTCTTGTCATTTCGTTGACCGACCGTTT
The DNA here is from genome assembly GCA_037447655.1 of Zygnema cylindricum. Lineage (NCBI taxonomy): Eukaryota > Viridiplantae > Streptophyta > Zygnematophyceae > Zygnematales > Zygnemataceae > Zygnema > Zygnema cylindricum. The sequence goes on from JBBHKE010002800.1 coordinate 53,989, forward strand.
CGAAATCATTTTCAAAATTAAAATTTGTACTGTATCGTTTGCCATTATGTTTTGTACGCAAAGTCCTTTCCACGAAAGAAAAGAGTCGTCAAAGAGAAATCCTGCGTCAAAGATTTTTTCTTCGCTTTCAAATCCGCCCTGTACGAAGCACCTGGCCTTTGGCAATTGTGAGGTCCTTATCGCTCGTCTGCCGTGGATGATACCTTTTTCCTTCGAAGTGTAACAATAGACGCGTCATGTATCTGGCGAGTCTCCTCCCGAGGACAGTTGAGGAGACTCGCCAAAAACTGGATAGAATGGACGTTTGCGTCGAAAATTCAAAGTCGGACAGTGGAAGTTTTCGCCAAAAAGTTTGGAGAATCTTAACGAATCTCCAGTAAACATGTTTTAGGGTGAACCTCCATCGGGCAAAAAGTGAGGTTGATTACTGGAAAAAGTGCATTCCCGTACAGGCTCAGTTCATTTCGTACACCCCCTACTGTTTTTTTTATATATAAATCATGATTACTGGAGATTCGTCTAGATTCTCCAAACATTTGGGCGACAACGTGGACCGTCCGATTATGTGTTTTCGAAGCAAACGCTCTTTCTGTCCAGTGTCTGGCGACTCTCCTTAACTATCCTCAGGATGAGACTAGCTAGGAATAGGACGTGTAAAATTTTAACGAGTGGAATGGTCACGTGTGATCTAGAAAAAAAACCCTACATGTGGCATACGCCACGCGCCTTCGAACATATGCCAGACGCCTTTGGACATGCAAGAATCAAATCCTAAAGAAAACCACGAGAAAATCTATGTCGAAGAATATGTGGTGACGCCTCCTCCACCATGCGTTGACATCTTGAATTTGCGGCGCCACGACGAAACACAACCATAAAACAGCGATAAAAAGGACAAAACACGAACGTACAAATTGTACATTCGCGTAATTTAATTTTGCAGTTGGCTGTACGGAGACAAATTCAGATATTGTGCTTTTGGAATATTTGACATGCTCGTTGTCAGAACATGAACCTACGTGCATCCAATATCAAGAAAGCACATACGCGATAGATTCCTTGCTGACACGATCTAGTGGAGAAGTGAACGAAATATAACAGGCAGTAAACGTATCCGTACAATTAAAGTCAGCGCCTAATGGAGGTTCACCCTTATTACCAAAAAAAAAAAACACTACAGCCATGAACGAAAATGAGCTGGACCAGTACGGATATACACTTTTCCTAGTAATAAACCTCATTTTTCGCCTGAGGGAGGTTCCACCTAAGTCTAAACGAGACCCTTTGTAGTTTATCGGTTAATGCGACGCAGATTGGGGAGGAGATTTCGATAGTGGAAAGTCCACGTCAGAGTACGCATTTATTTTTGGCTGCGCGGCGGTTTCTTGGAGTTTGGGCTTACAACCAACGGTCGCCTTAAGTTTCACGAATGCCGAACATATGTCGGCGTGTCATTCGTCAAAAGCATCTGTGTCGATGAAGGAGATGCTCGGTGAGTTGGGGATTTTCGATTGGTTGTCTGCATATTTTTACTGACGGCATGAGCTCGATGGCGCTTGTGAAAAATCCTGTCTTCCACAAGCGAACAAAACATATGTCGTGCATGTGTCAAATAACATGAAGATGCATGAAATATCATCAACTGTGCTCAACTTAAACTCAAATGATAGCGAGATATCGGAAATGAAATAAATCATAAAAGTAAAAATGGGTAAATACAACAACAAGCAAGGTGGAAGAAAAAGAAAGGTCAACGACTTAGCTGGTTATGGTTAGGTCGGTTACTAAGCCGATGGATGACCACTAGGCCCCACGGTCTATTTATATTCCTTGCAGGAGTTATCTTATCAAGGATAATCTGAATTTATACTTAAATAGAATAAATCAAAGCATAAACAACCGAGAAAGATAAATAAAAA
>JBBHKE010002801.1:0-32479 GCA_037447655.1 Zygnema cylindricum
CATATGTCTATCTTCTTGTGGTGTTTGGGAATTGGTGAAAAAACGGTCCGTGTGGAAACTATGTTAGTCTACTTGAAGGAAAATAACATGTGATATTATGTGATTATTATTTGATTATGTGGTAATCAGCTCATTGTTACTCGCACTTCGTCTCAACTCACATAAATCCAAAAATGGACATGATCGTTTATTCAGTTTTCATGCACAAATCCGTGCAAGTTGGGTAAAAGACAAATAGTAAGGCGGATTTTAATTTGTTTTAGAGATGCCCTTTCCTCAGGTGTACTTCCGTCGATAAAAAGGCCTACTTTTGAACTTCGCTACAAATTAGGTGATAGACATGAATTTTTTAAGGTGACTTATGTATGCCGTGAAATTGTGCACACATTTTTCCTTTCCACGTGTCAATGCGTACGCCACTGAGTCCAACTGGCACCAAATAATGACGTTTCCTGCCTTTTTCAGGTTCAAACGTTGCTTGAGATTTTGGCCAAGTAACATGCCGTATGGGATATTTTTTGCTTGGAAATTCGCGCATATTGTACACCGTGTATCGTTGTTAGTGTTAATGATTTTTTCGCCACTTGAAACATCTTTTCTCCTTGCACAATTGTTCAATGTTCAATTTGAGACCGTTAATCGGAAGCTGCGAATCTTACCTTTCAATCACAACCGTCAGATCCAAAATCCGACAGGCGTGTATGGAGAAAAGATGCTTTTATGAGACAAAAAAAACATTAACACTAATAGTGATACACATTGTACCAGATAAGTACAGTAGGGTACAACGTATCAATATCGAGAGAAAGTGAGGTAGTTTACAGAAATCTACGATTATCCGTACCAAACCGTACCGCTTATTTTGTTTTTATAAGAAAAACAACATTACAGAAAATCTTGCCAATACTCTCCGAAGGTCTAGGAGGTAATATTGACAGTCAGATGTTCATCCGCGAGGGGTTCGCTTCATTTTCTCTGTAGCTGTCAACCTACCTCAAAGAGGTGGGTTGGCACATACAGAAAAAAAAAATCGTGACACCTTGGACGAATAAGCTACGTGCCACGATGGAAAACCATCTAAAAGTGACGAAATTTGCACAAATTAAAAAAGTAATCTCGAGACGGACCTTCGTCGCTCTATTTCTGGCAACGCTCTTCCGTCACACTATTTCCGGCAAAGGATTTTCGTCATGTTGGAAAACAAGAACCCTAAAAAATGAGTTGGCGTAAAAGACTAGCGTTTGCAAAAAGTACAAAAGTTTTGTCGTATCATGACTTGGTACGCAGGTACATGGTACGTAAGTGAAGATTTGAAGTGGAATTTGTAAGATTTTTAAAAGATTTTAGATATCCGGTCAAAACCCACGTGGTGCCACTCAATGTATAACACGTGGTTTACAGACTCTTCGTGATGGAACATCGACTCAATTAACCCGGCCCGTAGAGTTGGCCGTACGATTACAAAAACGACTGATGGAACCTGACCCTGATATAGTGTCGGCTTAAATAGTGTAGCGTACGGTCGGTGCCTGACTGTGCGAAGTCATACTTTAATAACTAAAAAAGTACAAAAAATGATTTAATACGGGTCGTTATCATGTAACAGCGTTTTCACAAACCGTGAAGTGCAAACGTCATAATGACGTGAAACTGTACTTTCTGTAAGATTTTGTAACTGTAGCTAATTTACACTAGAGATATTCAGCGCTGATAATTATTGCGGAAAGAAACCCAAGTTATATTTATTGATAAATTATAGTATATATATATATATTTTTAAACAATTGTTTACCCAAATTATAGTTGATAACGCTATTTTTTTTCTCATTTCTTTACTCTAATTACGATTCGCGGTGTACTGAACTGTTTTCACTGATACACCTAAAAAAGGAAAGCAATTTTCTGTACTTTAGTCGTTTAAACGTTTTTGAAACTCATTTCTCAAGGTTAAACTCACATTGACCTAGATATAATTTATATGGGTTTCATCACGCAATCGAGGGTAAAATGCATAGTTGTTCACATTGTATTTTACTCACGATTTTCAAACGCGGGAATAATACGTAGAAATCGGAGAAGTCAATTTGAAAAAGTCATTTGTGATTGTGAATCGTACTATTCCGTACATGTAAAAATATTGAATTTTACATGTACCGCAGTTTGTACAATTTCCGTCTCATTTCGTAGTAGTCCGTACATTTTTGGTACAATTTCGTACATTTTCTTTAAAATTTCTGTTAAGTTTACCGGACAGAAATTTCTACAAAGTGCAACCTATATTTTCCTCAAAGTCTGTACATTTCTCATACAGTTAGCGTAAAATACTGTGCAGTTTCCGTAAAATGTCCGTTCAGTAAACCGGACAAGAAGTACATCACGTTTTTTCACAATTTTTTCAAAAGTCACGAATAATACGTAAAAATCGGAAAAAATGAAAAAATCGTGCAATTTGAACAACTATGGTTCAACGACTTATATAAAACTTCCCATGCTTAACTACTGATGCACATAAGCAGTACAGGTAAATGCATCAGAGCAAGAGGTTCAAAGATCCTTCACGATGTCCGTACGTTCGTATCACAAATCCTAGCTGGGTAGTACTTCGAGATTCTAAGAACTTCAGTACAACTTACTGTACCGTTCAGGAAAAGCTTGCAACCTGAACAATACCTAGAAGCGTAAAATCGCGAGATTTACTAAGACTGATAGCCTATTCTCACCGGAAAAAAAATCACTTCCGCAACAGACGGGCGTTTGAATAATGTACAGCTTTCCGAGCACCGACTTTGTTGTTCTCTCAAGATATTTGAGGATATAGAAATCGGGTTAGGGTTACGTTTTTTTTTTAAACAGGCCAACGGTAAACCAAAAAAAAGACGAAGCAAAAACAACATCCAAACGGCTATTTCATTGTTTTCACTGTCGTGCATGTGTCTAATCAAACCAAGAAACATGCAACCTAACCAGCTGGCGAGTAGAAAACGTGGAATAGACAACAACAAAGCACATCCCGAAGCAAAAAGAATATAATACACAGTTAAAATGAATATGACAATGTGAAAAGAAAATAACAAGTGGAAAGGATAAAAGATGGAAGGTGAGTGGGAAGCCGAGGGAGAGATCCATTTATTCCCCCCCCAGCTCCTTAGCCTGCGGTAACGGATTCGGGTGCCAAATTTGAGGACCCGGGCGGATTCTTCAAATTCAGATTTTTTTCGGGCGGCCGATTCACAGAAAAAAAAAATCGGTTACGATCGGGTAAGCAAAAAACGAAAAAAATTGAAGGTTTTGTACTGTCAATACTATCCAACGTTTTTGTACTTTGTACTCTTGGTATCGTGGAAGGTATAAGGGAGATGTACCACTAATTTTGTACTTATTCGGGTACGGGCGGGTACGGGTAGTCGCGAGAAATCGAGTTTCGGTTAAATTTTATTTTCGTAAACGTGTTTCGGGTAACGGTTAACAATTTAAGAGCGTGATATAACCCGGTCGGGCGTCGGGTACTCAGATTTTGAAAAAAAGTAACGGTCGGTTTCGGTTATTTAAAATTTTGACTTTTGCGACCTATGCCTCCCGGCTCCCGCCCGTAGAACAAATATTGTACGTGAAACAGTGGACGTCGTCTGACATCACATGTACGGAAAGTCTTATGACTTGTAAAAACCGTGACGTGACATGGTCTTTCTTTCCATGGACCACGTCAACAGTCGGACGATTTCCTGTTATGAAAACGAAACAAGGACTTGTGGATTCGTCGGCTTGCGGATTCGTCGGCTTGCAAATTTGTCGGCTTGAGGATTTGTCGACAGGTGGCAGAGTCAGAAATAGCCAAAGTCAATGCACTTACCTGGACAGTACTAATCTGGATATTGCTGCTGAATTTCTTTTCCGATTTACTGCTGCTAATCTTGTCGTATCCGACCTGACAACATGACATAGTGATATTCCAGCTTGACTGCTGTAGATGATGACAAAATTGCCGTACTACTACTTGCATCAGCAAGCCGCGCATTTTCTTTGAGAGAACGGAAGATTTGCATTTTGCAACCGTAAGTATGTTGCCACATTGACTGCCCAGGATCCCTACGAATGTAGAATTTGCCACGTGGACACCTTTTAATAATATAATAGCCACATCAAAGTGTGAACTTGAAGGCGACCACTCAACCGCCCATTAATTCAGATTACGTACGGACGGCCGCTAACACCCCTTTTTGACAGCAACGGTTTTTTTTTGAGACGCCGCAACGGTGGCCGGTTCTAAAACCTACGGTTAGGGTTGTGACGTGGCATTAGCACCGTTTTTTAATTTTTAGTGCATGGAGGAACCAAACCGACTATATTTTTATTTTTTTTGTCAGCGAGTCATTTTGCGTTTGTAAAATATCACAAAATATCGTAGGCCGCTGCGTCGACTAACCCTAGGTCACCGACAAGGCAAGCAGTATAAACGCGAGAACCAATGAATTACAAGAGTCTATAAATAAAGTACGACGTCATTATGAAAAACAAAATGTGAATATGAATGCGCCAGCCCTTACCTGTTTTCAGAAGTGGTACATCTTTTGTCTCTATTCATCGCATCGCCACACGCGTCGACATACAGGTTGTTTGTGACATCCTGTACGGACAGCAAATTTTTGATGGAGGTTGGGTGGACACCCGTCAACCCCTGGTAGGGGCCTTGAAATTGTGATTTTTCGTACAGTTCGGTTTCAAAGGTGCCACTTGGCACTCTGAGGTTAGATTTCGCAATTAAATATAAGTACGACCAAATTCGGCAAACAAAATGTAAAAATAGGGACTGGCTGCGGACAGCAGTGTTGTGCTCCGCTCTCTAAAGACTTTCAATTTTAAACGTGAATTTGGTGTGAACTGTGAAACTACACCTTGAATCGTTATTAGCGTATAGAAATTATTGGTGTAAAGAAAAAATTAGCGTCATTCATTCTAATTTAGTGCAAAGGAGACGTGGCAGATTATGGTCCACGTCCTTAAATAGTGTAACTTATTATATTTAAGGTATCAATGTCAGAATTATGGGGTGTCGATATAGAGTACATAAGGCTAATAACAATTCACGGTGTACGTTTCAACGTGTTTCTATTTTTGGGCTTCCTTTCTCCATTTTCCGTACTAGAAACCTTGCTAGAGGCAAGCTAAGGAGAGACGGGAATTTTTTAATTATATAAAGGTTAACCTCCATTAGGAGAACAGTGAGGGTGTTTCCTGGAAAAAGTGCATTTATGTATAAGAAGGCCTTAAAAGTGCATTCAAGTACAAAAACGTATTGTTATATTATTTTTAAAACATGATTATTGGAAATTCGGTAAGAATCTCCAACCAGTTGGGCAACAATCTCGACAGTCCGGTTCTTTGTTTTCGAAGCAAGCGTTCATTCTGTAGAAAATAGAGGTATTTTCTAGTTCTTAACAGTGTAAAATTAAAACAGAAAAGCAGCAAAGGCGGCCTTCCTCTTACTCCTCTCTTAAGTCCCCACACTTGTCGCAATCATTATAGACTGGAGAGGGAGTCAAAGCCATGGCTGCCTAGGCTGTCTTAGGGAGAGAGAAGGGAGTCCAAGCTAGTTCCTACCAAAAGGTGGCTGCCGGAACAAGGATTTGATCCTGGTACCTACCTTCCGCCAGAGTAGCCGGTAGCCAATAGCTTTGTCCTATAGTCTAAGACCATTGCTAAGACATATAGGGTTCGATAATTATCTAAAGATGTAGACCTGTGAATTTCCATTTAACTAATGAAACGAACCGTTAGTGCATAGAACCTGTTGTACTTATATACAGTACGAAACAAATGGTACGAACATTTGTTTTTGACAACCATTATTTGAAGCCGATTTGGATCGGACAGCCATGGCGTAAGCCGACTTTCCAGAATGGCCGCTTTGGTGGTTTTCAGTCATCACCACATCGGATGACACGAGGCGACATCTCATGGGTTTGCGGAATCTCCGGAAGCTTCACAACAAGTTCAGATATGACAAGCGTCACCTATATGGCCATGTCGTACAGCTATCGTACAAAAAGTACTTCGTCACCTGTACCTTTTAATACTGTACAGTCATCTAATTGGTTCGTACTTAGGTAGTAGAGGGTTTAGAGAGGGATCTACGCCTTAGACAAATTAATATAGTCCTCTCTCTCCTAGAGAGCTCCTGTACAAAAGGTAAACTTTGACCATTGATAATTTACTACTCAGGGGAGCAAATTAAACTATTCTTTTTGTTATCAACTTAGAGGAGTCTTGCCTTCATAAGGGTGAAGCTGGTCAGAGTTGTTGTCTATCAAGGCGGCAGATATACTTGCTCAAACTCAAAGGGGTTATGGTTATCATAGAATCTTCGTGTAAGCTGTTCTTTGTGAGGACTCATGGAGGTCTTAAAGTTTCAGGTTATGGGCCCACACTCTAGGGTGCCCATCTTTAACGGAACTGGCTTCATATACTTGGAAAGTATGATGACGAAGCTCTATGCGAGAAACAATTTTGGGAAATAGTAAGCGGACGAGTGAGGCGTCCATCCTGTTTAGGCATCCCTCCAGGGTTTTGAGGAAACACGTTTGCCAAAGGTACAAATTTAGCTCCATCGGAGGAGACATGAGAAGGGGAGGTGGTGGACAAAAGAAAGGAGAAGGAGATAACAACACCTATAGCCACCGGTTTAGTATTTATCTCACGTGTTTCGAGGAACGAAGAAAATGACATTGATACCTGGGGTTACAACAACATGGCAGCAAAACACTTTATACTTAGCCATCACACAAGGACTTGCATCACCTCATTTGCAAGTAGGAAGGGCATCCGATCTGTGGGTGGCTCTCATAGAGATGTACCGAAACGGTACAATTCAACAACAACAGCTCGAAAAATTGAGAATAGATGCATATGAATACAAAGGAGGAAAGATGCTAGATTTATGTAATGAGCTTGCTACACTCTTCATGGAATTAGAGAGTGATGGAAAGGCGGATAGTGAAAAGATGACAGTAAACTGTCTACTCATGAAGTTGTCTGATGAGTATGAGAAAATAGTTAACCGGGTGCAAGATCTACTGGATTCCTTATAGATATGGAACTCCGTGGTATGGATGATTCTCTTCCGAGAAAATTGAAATTATGTGGGCTCCGTTGCCCCACAGAATGCACAATTCACAAGTAGCCACTAGAATAGCATCAACCCACTTTGGTTTCCCCAATAATAACTGCCACCCTGGCAGACAATGACTCTGACCAGCCTCACCCATGTGAGGACAAGACTCCCCTCAGTCTAACGCAAAAAGAATCACTGAATTTGCTCCCCTGAGCAATTAGTTATGGCTGGCCAAAGACAACCTATCTATACTAAAAGTCACCTGGAGAGAGGCGCCTCAAATATTACGAAGTCCTAGTCTGCCTACTCTCAGCTACCTATTACTATACCCTAGTCCAATAGGAACACTATATAGTACAAGAAGGTACAATGGGAGATGTACTTATTGTACGTACATTGTACGACATGGTCTACCATCTTCTCCGGTATCAAATAATGCGGCGCCACGTGGCACCGTGCGACGAAATCTCCAAATGCCGCCAAAAGCTCACTTCGGGTGGCAGCTACAATGTTGGCCGTCCGATCAAAACATATTTTACACGGTTCAGATTCGCGTATGTGCATGAGTTGTTCATCTTAGTGAGTTTGGTGTGAATTTTTTAGAAATTGATGGTTTGTTTTTAAGTATTTTCTAGGTCTAAATAGAAATATAGAAAGAAGCCAAGGCAGTCTATCTCTAACTTCTCTCTCCAACTCTCACACTTGTGGCAGTCATTGAGAAATTCGAGAGGAAGCTAGAGCTATGGCTACCTAGGCTATCCAGAGGTTTAGGGGAAATATATTAGTTTATTTACCATTAGGGGTTTATTTACTAAAAAGATATATGTTGCACCCAGGATTTGATCCTACTACCTGCCGAGACTGTAAGCACCCGGTAGCCGGTAGCCTTATCCGTTAAGTCTAGAACTAGTGTTACGTACTATAAGGTTTGATATTTATTTAAACAGTTCCACCTAGGATAATTCATTTAACTGAAACTGTTTACGGGATACATAGATCCTGTAATGTAAAAGTACTGATTACGGTATGTATAAGAAACGAGTACCGCGCATTTGTTTCTTTAACGAAACAAATACCGCGCAAGTATTTATGACGGCTCTGATTGAAATCTGCATTCAATCGGACGGCCGGGAAGAAAGCCGAGATCGCGAAAGAGATTCTCGGCGGTTTATGGTCATCGCCACATCGAATGACATGTGGCAAAAATACGTTGGATCGCGGTATCTCCGGGGATTATGGCACCGAATCCGGATATGACATGTGTCGACTTTTAGGCCATGTCGTACATGTCCGTACCTAAAGTACACCGACAGCTGTACTTTTGAGTACGGAACTCAATTCTGATTTGCTCCGTACATCAGTAGATAGAGTCTGTGAGAGAGATAGGACTTAGAAAAATTAGTAGATAGGACCCTCTCTCCCAGAGAGCTTCTGTAAAAAAGGTCAACTTTGACCCTCCATAACTTACTGCTCAGGGGAGCAAATTCAGAGATTTTTTTTGCTATCGACTCAGAGGAGTCTTGCCTTCACAAGGGTGAAGGTAGTCAAAGTTTTTGTTTGCCAGGGTGGCAGTCGTTCTTGCTGAAACACAAAGGGGCAGGGTTATCTTAGAGGCTTCTTAGAAGCTCTCCATTCTGTGGACTTATGTAGGTCTCAGAGTTTCAAATTTGCCGTCGTATCACAGTCTAATTACGTTCAAATCTAATGAGTTCACTTCTTTGTAGTGCCTTAATGGTTAAGGCGCTCGGCTATATAGAATCAAGAGGTTTGAGGTTTAAATCCAGCAGTCGACACTATTTTGGTAAAAATGCCCTCTACTTCAGTCTACCACCTTTCTGAATAGCGTGGCAGCCATGGCGTTGTTCAAATCACTAGATTTAGGGGAGTTATTTTTTAGGTCTTAATTAGTTAAATTAGCTAAAAGAAAAAGCACAGGCAGCCTGCCTCCACCTTCTCTTTCTAGCACCCATACTTGTTTTAGTCACTGAAGGAGAGAGAGGGCCGTGGAGCCATGGCTGCCTTAGCTCTTTAGGCAGGGCTAAAGAGAGTGACCTAAGTCACTCTCAACCAAAAAGGTTAAGTCCGGTAGGACTCGAATGTAGAAATTAATGGTTTTTTAGTATTTTCTAGGTCTAAATAGAAACAAAGAAGCCGAGGCAGTCTACCTCTAACTTCTCTCTCCAACTCTCAAACTTGTCGCAGTCACTGAGAAATTGGAGAGGAAGCTAGAGCCATGGCTACCTAAGCTATCCTCAGGTTTACGGGAAATTTATATTAGTCTACGGATTAATTACTAAAAGGTATATGCCGGCGGCAGGATTTGATCCTGGTACCTGCCGGCCGACAGCTAGGAGATAGCCGGTAGCCTTAGCCGTTAAGTCTAGAGGTACTGATGCGTAGTATGTAGTACGATAATTATTTATACAGATACACGGAGGATAATTCATTTAACTGTAACTGTTTACGGGACACATAGATCTGGTAATGTAAAAGTACGGATTACGGTACGGATAAGAAATCAATACCGCGCATTGATTTCGTAAGCGAAACAAATACCGCGCATGTATTTATTACGGCTACGATCAAAAACGAGTTTAATCGGACGGCCGGAAATTGCGCCGAGATCGCGGAAGGAGAATTCGGCGGTTTGTGGGCAGCGCCACATCGGATAACACGTGGCGATGTAACATTGGAGCGCGGCATCTCCGAGGATTTAAGGAGCGAATCCGGATACTCCACGTGTGGACATTTATGCCATATCGTACAATATCCGTACATAAAGTACACCGGCAATTGTACTTTTACGTACGGAACTGAAATCTGATTGGTTCCGTACATCAGTAGATAGAGTCTGTGAGAGAGATAGGACTTAGAAAAATTAGAAGATAGGACCCTCTCTCCCAGAGAGCTTCTGTACAAAAGGTCAACTTTGACCCTCCATAACTTACTGCTCAGGGGAGCAAATTCAGAAATTCTTTTTGCTATCAACTCAGGGGAGTCTTGCCTTCACAGGGGTGAAGGTAGTCAGGGTTTTTGTTTGCCAGGGCGGCAGTTATTTTTGCTAAAACACAAAGGGGTCAAGATTATCCTAGAGGCTTCTTGGAAGCTGTCCACTCTGAGGACTTATGGAGGTCTCAGAGTTTCAGGTTATGGGCCCACCCTCTAGGGTACCAATCTTTAATGGAACTGGCTTCATATACTGGGAAAGTATGATGATAGGAGCTCTATGCGAAAAAAGATTTTGGGGGATAGTGAGTGGACGGTTGGGGCGTCCATCAAGTCTTGGAATTCCTCCAGTGTTTGGAGGAACCAGATTCACCAGGAAAGAGGATCCACCTTCAACGGAGGAAACAAAAGAAGGAGAGGTGGTGGACAAAGGAAAGGAGAAGGAGACGACCACACCAATAGCAACTGGTTCGACGTTCATGTCACCTATTCCGAGGAACGAGGAGAATGATACTGAAACTTGGGACTTCAACAATATGGCGGCAAATCACTTCATCCTACGCCATCTCACTCAAGGACTTGCATGTCCTCATTTGCAGGTAGAAAGGGCATCCGATCTTTGGATGGCTCTCATAGAGATGTACCGAAGTGGTACGATTCAGCAACAACAGTTGGCTGATCAGAAAGTTAAGGAGTATGTATATAAAGGGGGAAATATGTTGGATTTTTGCAATGAGCTTGCTACACTCTTCATGGAGCTACACAGTGCGGGAAAAGATTTTAGTGAAAAAGAAAAGGTTAACTGTTTACTGATGAAGTTACCTGATGAGTTCGTGAACATAGTTTACCGTGTGCAGGACTTGCCTGACTCAAGGTGGATATGGAACTCAGTGGTAGGGATGATTCTCGTTCAAGAGAATACAATCGAGATCCGAAGGGGAGGAAAGAGTGGCCAAGCCTTGGCAACAGCCACTGATTGGAGGAACAGGGATTCCCGAAAACCGGTCGGAAACTATGGGGGTAGGGAGCAGAAAAAACAGGCCGACGAATTCGAACCAAGGGCTCCCAAAGGTTTATGTCATTTTTGTAAGAAACCAGGGCACTATATGGCAGAGTGCACTAAGCTAACCGAGCTTCGGTTATAGGAGGGGCAGACCGGTGGTACCCCGAGAGGAAAGAAAAAGGCCCTTGTCACACAGGTACTTGAGGCGGAATCCGAGGACGAGGACGATGAGCTCCTTTTGGATGAGGAGTTGGAGGCGAAAAATGAGGTCGAAATTCCACGAAGGCAGAAATGTGCTTACGGTGGATTGAAAGGTGAAGCAGGCTTGATCATAGATTCAGGTGCCTCCATGCACATGTGTAAGGATAGGCACCTGTTCACTAAGATAAGAAAGATTCCCACCGTAGAGATAGAGTACGGGGATGGGAGGATAGTCACCACTACTCTTGTAGGATCGGTAGATCTGAAAGTGTTAGTAGAAGGAAAGGCATCCATATTAACATTCTCCGATGTATTGTTTATTCCGGAGCTGAACAAAAATCTTATCTCCACATCAGTATTGGATGATAAGGGTTTTTTTTACTAGCACTAGGGAAGGAGTCTTTACTGCTAGTTTTGAGGATGATGTCTATTTCATTGTTGAGAAAGGTAGCCATGGGATGTTTAGGCTGATCTTAAGTAATGAAAAGAAAAAACTTTATTACGCTGGTGTTCATGATATTATGATGTGGCATAAGAGGCTTGGTCATGTGAATCTATATAAGTTAAGAGAGATGAAAAAGATGGGAGTGGTGGAAGGGATTCAGTTCAGTGAGAGTGATGATATAAGTGATTGTAGTGGATGTGCTCAACGTAAAGCACACAGATTACCCTTTCCTAAATCAACCACCTATAAGGGAGAAAAAATTCTAGATTTAGTACACACAGATATTTGGGGACTGGCTAAAGTGCCCTCACCGGGGGGGAAGAGATTTATGATGACTATAACTGATGATTGGTCTCGGTATTCCCGGGTATATTTTTTGAAAAACAAGTCCGAAGCTGAGGATTGCTTCAGACAATATAAAGCATGGAGCGAAAAACTCCATGAAACTCCAATCAAGAGAGTAAGGAGTGACAATGGTGGAGAGTATACTTCTAACCAGTTTGAGGATTTTCTGAGGGAAGATGGGGTTCAACACCAAAAGACAGTTCCAGAAAATCCGGAACAGAATGGGGTAGCTGAAAGGTTAAATAGAACACTAAGTGATAGTGCTAGAAGTATGTTGTCAGATAAAAAGATAGGAAAAAGGTTTTGGGCAGAAGCTATGAACTGTGCTAATTACCTCAAGAATAGAGTTCTTACTTCAGCTATAAAAGATCAAACACCTTATGAGAGATGGACAGGCCGGAAACCAGACATATCTCACTTAAAGGTTTTCGGCAGTCAAGTGTTCAGTCTAGATACTGATCGGTCCAATTGGAAGCTAGATCCTAAAGGAAAATCGGGATACTTATTAGGATATGATGAAGATGTTAAAGGATATAGAGTTTATGATCTAAAAAGGGAAGATATAATCTTAGTAAAGCATCTAGTAGTTATGGATGAAGGAAAGACTGTGGATCCCTTCAAATATACGAAGTCAGTAAAAATCAGATTTGAGTCAGAAAATTCCGATGACTTTGAGCTTCATAACTACCCAGGTTTTAGAGAAGATGACATTCTTGCAGGTACAAATCAGACCGAAAAGGACCCGGCTGTGGAAACTCCAGTGACAACTCTACTCGAAGCGGAAGACGTGGTGGAAATTGATTCGGAATCAAGGGATAGGGGAGAAGTCGAGTTTGTTCGAAAGAATCCACGAGAACCATCTATTCCAGCCTCAGATTTTGAGGGGGGGAGGAGAAGTAGTAAAAGACTGCAAGAAAAACAGGTTAATAACAAGGTAACTAAACTATCTCATGAAGATAAACCTCAAACTTATGGAGAGGCGATGACTTGTCCAGAAAGAAACCGGTGGAAGACAGCCATCAACGAGGAGATGGCTTCAATCATGGCAGCCGATACTTGGGAGCTGGTGGACTGTCCACCTAACCGAAAACCAATCGGTTGTAAGTGGGTTTTCAAATTAAAACTGAACCCAGATAACACAATCGAGCGCTACAAGGCCAGATTAGTGGCAAAGGGGTTTACACAAAAGGAAGGAATTGACTACGAGGAAACCTTTGCCCCGGTGGTCAGATTTCCCTCCGTCCGCATACTTCTCAGTTTAGCAGCGGCGGAAGACATGGAAGTGCATCAGATGGACATCAAGACAGCCTTTTTGCATGGAGAATTGGAAGAGGAGATCTTCATGCGACAACCCGAAGGTTTTGTGGAGGAAGGAGAGGAGAGTAAGGTATGCCGGCTGATTAAATCTCTTTATGGTTTGAAACAGGCACCTCGACAATGGAATAAGAAGCTTGATGAGTTTCTTACCGGTCTGGGATATATTGGGATCAGCTCAGATCACTCAATCTATGTTTTCGAAGATGAGGAAGGTCTTATATTTATTGCAATTTATGTTGATGATTTGCTTGTTTTAAGTAAATCAATGGAAAAAAATTAACAAACTGAAAACCGATCTTAAGGGGAGATTTGAAATGAAGGATATGGGAGAAGCAAGATATATTTTGGGAATTCAAGTAGAGAGAGACAGGAAAAGGAAAATTATAAGATTGACTCAAAACGAAGCAATAGGGAACATGCTTGAAAAATTTCAAATGGATAAAGCTAATAGTTGTACAACTCCAATGGAGTTAAAGAAGGGAAGTGAGGGGAGTGAGGAAGAAGGAGTCATAGTCTTAGACGAGGTATTATCTCCTGATGAACAGAAGTTCATGCAGACTATTCCTTACAGGCAAGTAGTGGGAAGTCTAATCTATTTTATGAATTGTACCCGGCCGGATTTAGCTGCAGCTGTAGGAGTTCTGAGTAGAAGTTTAAATGCTCCCACTAAGAAGGATTGGGAGGCAGCTAAGAGAGTCCTTAGATACTTGATAGGAACTAGGGATCTATGGTTGCATTTGGGTGGGGAGAATACTGACATCACCACTTTGAGTGATGCCAGTTATGGTGATGCTCCGATGAGGAGATGCACTTCTGGATATGTATTATATGTGGGTGATGGGGCTTGCTGTTGGAGTAGCAAACAGCAAAAGGTTATTGCTCAGTCCTACATGGAGGCTGAGTATATGGCCTCTTGCTCTGCTGTAAAAGAATTGATGTGGGTCAAGTCTTTGCTTGGTGAGCTTGGTCACCTTAAGAGTGGTGTGCAGAAAATATTTTGTGATAATCAGGCAGCAATCGCTATTTATGCCAATCCTAAACATCATTTTAAAGCCAAACACATGGACATCAGACTCAGCTTTGTTAGAGAAAAAGTAGAAAACAAAATAATCAGTTTAGAGTACAGGCCAGATAGTGAGATGGTAGCAGATATGATGACCAAACCTGTGCCTTCCCCTAAGCTAATTTTCTGCAGGGAGAAGTGTGGTCTGAAATTAAAGATTGACTAGAAAATAAGGGGAGTGTAGAAATTAATGGTTTTTTAGTATTTTCTAGGTCTAAATAGAAACAAAGAAGCCGAGGCAGTCTACCTCTAACTTCTCTCTCCAACTCTCAAACTTGTCGCAGTCACTGAGAAATTGGAGAGGAAGCTAGAGCCATGGCTACCTAAGCTATCCTCAGGTTTTCGGGAAATTTATATTAGTCTACGGATTAATTACTAAAAGGTATATGCCGGCGGCAGGATTTGATCCTGGTACCTGCCGGCCGACAGCTAGGAGATAGCCGGTAGCCTTAGCCGTTAAGTCTAGAGGTACTGATGCGTAGTATGTAGTACGATAATTATTTATACAGATACACGGAGGATAATTCATTTAACTGTAACTGTTTACGGGACACATAGATCTGGTAATGTAAAAGTACGGATTACGGTACGGATAAGAAATCAATATCGCGGATTGATTTCGTAAGCGAAACAAATACCGCGCATGTATTTATTACGGCTACGATCAAAAACGAGTTTAATCGGACGGCCGGAAATAGCGCCGAGATCGCGGAAGGAGAATTCGGCGGTTTGTGGGCAGCGCCACATCGGATAACACGTGGCGATGTAACATTGGAGCGCGGCATCTCCGAGGATTTAAGGAGCGAATCCGGATACTCCACGTGTGGACATTTAGGCCATATCATACAATATCCGTACATAAAGTACACCGGCAGTTGTACTTTTACGTACGGAACTGAAATCTGATTGGTTCCGTACATCAGTAGATAGAGTCTGTGAGAGAGATAGGACTTAGAAAAATTAGAAGATAGGACCCTCTCTCCCAGAGAGCTTCTGTACAAAAGGTCAACTTTGACCCTCCATAACTTACTGCTCAGGGGAGCAAATTCAGAAATTCTTTTTGCTATCAACTCAGGGGAGTCTTGCCTTCACAGGGGTGAAGGTAGTCAGGGTTTTTGTTTGCCAGGGCGGCAGTTATTTTTGCTAAAACACAAAGGGGTCAAGATTATCCTAGAGGCTTCTTGGAAGCTGTCCACTCTGAGGACTTATGGAGGTCTCAGAGTTTCATCGAACCTCCGACCGACAGGGCGAGGCCTAGCTGTCAGCCTTTAGCAGTCTGTCGTAGTAGTCTGTTAGGATACATAGGGTGTGATTGCATTTTAAACGATAACTAGAGCATTAATCCGATAAACAGAATTACTATTAGAAGACAAAAAAATCCACTGTATTTTATCGTGCGCACGAAACAAATATACCGGACATTTATTTTGAACGTCTACTATAAAAAGCCGGTTTGGATCAAACGGCCTGCATCATCGCTGAGATCGCGGAATAGCCATGACATATCTTGACGACACGTGGTAAGATATAATTGGGAAGCGGGAATCTTGGGAGCATGAAGACGAGTCCGAAGGAGACAGGTGTCCACTCCATGGCGTTGTCATTCACAAGCCGTAGAGAAAGTATATCGACCTTAATACATTAATGTAATGTACAATTTTATGATTGGCTCATACATCAGTAGATAGGGGTCGTGAGAGGGGTTTAGGACTTAGAGTATTGAGGAGGTAGCCGCCTCTTTCCCAACAAGCTTGTATAAATATTGGCATCTTTGCCACTTCAATTTGGGCGTTTTTAGTGATTCTTTTCTTTGTGGACTCACGGGAGTCCAGTCTGCACAGGGGTACAGTCAGATTGTCTAGTTGTCTGCTTGGGTGGTAGTTGTTCTAGTTGAAAGTGGGTTAGTGAAAAATTACTTAGAGGATTCCTCAATTTTGGTCCAAATGGGGGATTCAGAATTGCAGGTTATATGCCCACACTCTAGGGTGCCCATATTCAACGGATCTGGGTTCATTTACTGGGAAGCCATGATGACAGGGGCATTGTGTGAAAAACGATACTGTGGTATTGTTAGTGGACAAGTGAAACGTCCATCTCAGGGAACTCCACCATGGTTTGGAGGAGTGAGGTTTTTTTCAATTGCATCTGCTCCAACGGAGAAGACAGATGATGGGGACAGCAGTGTGTCCGAAAAGGGAAAGGAGACACCTGTTACTCCTATTGCCACGACACGCGGAGTGGTGGCCGTGAAGACCGAAGAAAATGATATTCAAATGTGGGAGTACACCAACATAAATGCCAGGCATTTCATTTGAGGCACCTTACTCAAGCCTTGGCGACCTCTCATCTTCATATCTTCAAGGCCGAGGAACTATGGATGACTTTAGTGGAGATCTATAGAGCCGGTACTATTCAAGAGCTCCAGCTGGCTGAGCAAAGGTTGATCAGTTATACTTACAAAGGAGGGAAGATGTTAGACTCCTGCAATGATCTCTCTTGTCTGCACATGGAGATGGAAAGTGCTGGATGGACACGCATTATGAAGATGAAAGTAAACACCCTCATCATGAAGTTGCCTGATGAGTATGAAAATATAGTGTACCAAGTGCAAGAAATAGATGATATTTCTTGGAAGTGGGACACCGTGGTTTGAATGATACTCGTGCATTAGAACACTATTGAGATCCGTAGAGGAGGAAAGAGTTTTCAAGCTCTAGCTGCCGGAACGGACCGGTGGAGGAAGGATCCGAAGAAGATAAATAGCTAAAGAGAAGGATATCTAAGAACCAGGGCCCTGTGGGGTCTTTGCATTCTAAAAAAAGACCATAGCTGATTTTTATCAAGTTTTCTCAGGCCCCGAGCTCGGAGGCTATGGAGAAAGAAGGGCACTTGTGGTTACCAGGAAAGGAGACAGTACGAGTCTTCAGTCGGATGGGGAGCTCCTTTTTGATGAGAATCTAGAGGAGAAAGAGATCCCTCGGAAACAGAAGTGTGCCTTTGGAGCCATTCAGGATGGATCATCGACTCAGGTGTGTTCGTGCATATGTGTCGTGACTGGCACCTCTTCACTAAGCTAAGAAAAATCCCTACTGTAGAAATATAGTATGGGGATGGGAGAGTAGTTACTAGTGTTGTGTATCAGTACAGAACTTATCGCGATAACACTGATACCGATAGTTATCGGTTTTCGAACGGTCAAAGGTCTCGATACATCAGTCTGAGACCAACAAATTTCCAGATCGGCGATAACTTTAAAGATATATAGTACGTGTTTTATTGTACGCTATTATATACTGTATTATACTATTTACATTATATAGTGTGGCATGCCACGTATACAAATCTGTTCCGTAACTATATAATTAAAATTATTACGGGAAACGCAACACAGAAAACATTGGCTGGTTAATTTCACAGTACTTTTACGGAAACGTAAGGAATTGTACCGACAAACTGGTGATCATGGAACGAGAAAAGGACAGGGGACACAAAGTACAACGGACGCAAAATAACATTCTGCGCGTCGCCAGAATCGAACGGACGACTTGGATTGAGACAATGCGAGCGGACGGCCAGCGTGAGTGCCGGCATCCCGCAATTGCTCTTTTGGCGGCTTATGCCAAAAAAGCCAACAGAATGACACGTGGCAGGTTTCCAGTGGATCCCAAGAATAAAGGGACAAAGCCATGGCGTCGGATGTGAAAGGTACATCGTTTTTTTGGATACGTACCAAAACCGTACAGATGAGTGTACTGGTCGTACATTTATATGTACGGTCCGTACATATATCGCTGATAGTTATCGCTGATAAATGCCAATAAATATCGGCTATTTATCGGCGATAACACCGATAACGATATATCGTACCAATATATCGATTATAATGTACTCGAAAAAAGGTCCATATCGGTTATCGGTAAATGCTTACCAATACACAACACTAGTAGTTACCACATATCTAGTGGTCTCGATAGATCAGAAAGTCTTAGCGGAGGGTAAGAGTTCTATTCTCACCTTCTCAGATGTGCTCTATATTCCTCAGCTGAGTAAAAATCTTGTGTCTACTTCTGTATTGGATGACAAGGATTTTGATAATTTCACTAGAAAGGGAGTCTTTACAACTAAAAATGGAGATGAAGTCTACTTGACAGCAGATAAGGGAAGCCAAGGAATGCTTAGGCTTAACCTGAGTAATGAAAAGAATAGTGCTTACTATGGTGGTGTCTCGAACTTGATGATCAGGCATAAGCGTTTGGGACATGCGCATTTGATAGGCTGAGGGAAATGTTGAAGGTGGGTGTAGTAGAAGGCATTCAGTTTGGGGATAATGAAATGATGGATGACTGTAGTGGATGTGCCCACGGTAAGGCTCACAGACTCCCCTTTCCCAAAACTTCCCCATATAGATGTGAGAAAGTACTAGATCTAGTCCACACAGGTATATGCTGACAATTACTGATGATTGGTCCAGGTATTCCGGAATCTACTTCTTAAAATCAAAGTCTGAAAAACCAAAGTACTTTAAAGAATACAAAGCCTGGAGTGAGAAATTGCACGTAACCCCCATTAAGCGAATAAAGAGTTATAATGGGGGGGAATACACCTCTAACCAGTTTGAGGAATACCTGAGAGATGAGGGAGTTCAGCATCAAAAAACTGTACCAAATAATCCAGAACAAAATGGGGTAGCTGAGAGGTTAAACCGGACTTTGGGAGATAGTGTGTGCTGCATGTTGGCAGATAAGAAAATAGGAAGGAGATTTTGGGCAGAATCCATGAACTGTGCTAACTATATTAATAGTAGAGTCCTCACTACAACTGTTAAAGGAATGATTTCTTATGAGAGATGGGTTGGAAGGAAACCGAATATTTCTCACTTGAAAGTAATCGGTAGTCAAGTTTACAGTCTTGAAACAGATAAGAAAAACAAGAAACTAGATGCTAAAGGGAAACCGGGATATTTTGTGGGATATGATGAGGATGTCAAAGGATATAGAGTCTATGACTTAGCTAAACAAGATATCATTCTGGTAACACATCTAGTTGTCATGGATGAAGGGAAGTCTTTTGATCCCTTCAAATACACTAAGAAAATCAGAATCAATTTTGAGTCTGAGAGTGAGGAGGACTTGAGATCTTCCCTGAAAGGACATTAGTGAAAACGTGATTGCAGATTCAAGGGAGATCAAAAATGGAGGAGATATCTCAGAATCCCCTCATAATTCTACACACTCTAAAGAGAGAGAGGAAGAGGCGTGAGAACCGGCTTCGAAGGATAGGAGAGCTGAAGAGACAGTACGGAGGAATCCAAGACTTCCCTCCATTCCAGCTTCGAACTTTGAGGGAGGACAGAGGAGCACCAAAAGACTACAAGAAAAACAGGCTGCTCACAAGGTAACAAAGCTATCTCACCAAGATGAGCCTCAGTCATACTCGGAGGCAATAGACAGTCCGGAGAGAGATATATGGGTGAGAGCGATAAATGATGAGATGACTTCAATTATGGAAGCTAATACTTGGGAGCTGGTGGACTGTCCTCCAGACAGAAAACCTATCAGGTGCAAATGGATATTTAAATTGAAACTGAACCCGGATAATACCATTGAGAGATATAAGGCTCGGTTGGAAGCAAAGGGGTTCACCCAAAAAGAAGGGATAGATTATGAGGAGACTTTTGCTCTGGTGGTTCGGTTCCCATCTGTAAGGATTCTCCTTAGTCTAGCAGCAGCGGAAGACATGGAAATTCACCAGATGGATATCAAGACCGCTTTCCTCAATGATGAACTAGAGGAAAAAATCTTTATGGTTTCGAAGCCAGTGGGATTACGGATGGTGTGACCGGCCTTCCCGTGAGGGGGGGTGTTGGATTCGCACGTGAATGCTGGTTCAATACAGGGTAGAATGTGATACGTTAAACTTGAACCCGCCTAAAAGAAATAGGTACGGACCCGTCAGGCTCTACATCGAGCTGGTGGCACAGTGGTTAGTGCAGTGACAGCTCAAGTTAGAGGTCCCAGGCTCAAGCCCTGGCCGGCTCACTTTTCCCTTGTATTGGACAGACCGAATTCTAGATTTCCAGGAAATCAACATGGTATCGTAGGGGATTTATAGAGGAAGGAGAAGAAAGCAAAGTCTGCAGGCACATAAAGTCCCTATATAGACTGAAGCTGGCTCCCAGACAATGGAACAAGAAATTAGATGAGTTTTTCACCGGTCTAGGATAAATTCGGATCAGTTCTGACCATTCTATTTATATGTTTGAGGATGAGAATGGTGTGATTTATATTGCAATATATGTGGATGATTTGTTGGTGTTCAGTAAATATATGGAGAAGATCAATAAGTTAAAGAAAGATTTTAGAAGTAGATTTGACATGAAGGATTTAAGGGAGGCTAAATATATTTTGGGAATTCAAATGGAAAGAGATGGAGGGAAGAGAATAATCAGACTTACTCAGAAAAAAGCTATCGGAAATATGCTTGAGAAATTTCAGATGGAAAAGAAAAACAGTTGTACCACTCCCATGGACTTAAAGAAAGTAAGTGATGGGAGTGTAGAAGGAGGAGTGATAATACTAGATGATCAGATGTGTCCATAAGAGAGACAGTTTATGAAGTCTATTCCTTACAAACATGTTGTAGGAAGTTTGATTTACTTTATGAAATGTACCAGGCCGGACATAGCAACAGCAGTTGGAGTCCTAGTAGTAGTCTTAATGATCCTTGGAAAAGAGACTGGGATGCAGCTAAGAGAGTGGTGAGATACCTGGTGGGAACTAGGGATTTATGGTTGCATTTGGCAGGGGAGCATACTAACATCACTACTTGGAGTGATGCCAGTTATAGGGATGCACCTATGAGAAGATGCACTTCTGGGTATGTGTTGAATGTGGGGGAAGGTGCTTGTTGTTGGAGCAACAAGCAACAAAAGGTGGTTGCTCAGTCCACTATGGAGGCTGAGTACATGGCCTCTTGTTCTACTGTGAAATAACTGATGTGGGTCAATTCTTTGTTGCAAGAACTTGGGTATATGAAGAAGGGAGTGCATGAAGTATTTTGTGATAATCAGGCTACAATTGTAATTGCAGCCAATACAAAACATCATTTCAAGGTAAGCATATGGATATAAGGTTGAGTTTTGTGAGGGAAAAGGTAGAAAATAAAATTGTGAATTTGGTGTATAGGGGTGATGGGGAAATGGTGGTTTATATGATGACAAAACCTGTGCCCTCTCCCAAGCTAAAGTATTGTAGAGAAAAATGTGGTTTAAAAGAGAAACTGAAATTAGACTAGAAAAAAAGGGGAGTGTTTAAATCACTACATTTAGGGGAGGTATTTTCTAGGTCTTCATTAGTTAGATTAGCTAAAAGAAAAAGCACAAGCAGCCTGCCTCCACCTTCTCTTTCTAGCCCCCATACTTGTTGTAGTCACTAAAGGAGAGAGAGGGCGGTGGAGCCATGGCCGCCTTAGCTCCTTAGGCAGGGCTAAAGAGTGACCTAAGTCACTCTCAACCAAAAAGGTTGAGTTCGGTAAGACTCAAACCTCCGACCGGGAATTGTACACGACCAGATATAGCCGCAGCAGTTGGAGTGTTAAGTAGCAGTTTGAATGCTCCTACTAAGAAAGATTAGGAAGCAGCTAATAGAGTCCTTAGATATCTCATAGGGACTAGAGATCTATGGCTGCATTTGGGTGGGGACTGTTGTTTTTGAAATGTTAGTTTCGTACTTACGCCACATTTTGTGCGCACGCGACGGTTCGTGCGTAGATTATTACCGGAAATATTGTGGTGGTACAAATGGAGGTTCGAATGGATTTGTGGATTGGGGGAGTAATTGTACAATTGAAGTTAAAGGATTGTATTTTGATAATGTGGTATCAAGTGGACCGTACGTATGTGATGTCGGTTCATGACGTGGTTTCGTCCTCAAGTGACTAATCAAGTTGATACTCAGTACGCGGATTTTACGGAAGCGTCGATGTAAATATTTGGTTGAACATTGATGTGTCTTTTTGTGAATTAATTATTAGTGTAGATTTACTCACTTTGACATACCTTGAAGTATTCAGATATACCGACATTAATAGAGGTAGCTGGTAGATAGCGTACCGCTGATATGCCTCCGTACATTCAGCAGTAAGCTCTTGTATATATTTGTAGGACTTCGTCATTTTAGGACATAGGAACTTTTTGGACCAAAAACTGTTTATGGTTATTTTTGGTAATTTTATCTGAGGATTACTCTCAGATCTGATAGCGGAATTATCTGAAATTCTGCATGTTTGTTCCTATTTATATTTTTAATATTGTCACAAATTTTCAGGTCTATTGTGTGCCTGGTCTGTGTTTTACTTCATTGTGAAGTTAGCCTGTCTGATCAAAGTTATGGCAGACTGTTTTTCTGCAACTTTGACTAGATGATGTGATCAATCTGTTTATTATTTTTGTCTGAAACTTTGTGAGGTCATTTTATATCCTATATAATATCTGTAAATGTAGTTTCAGCTTGTTTTGTTAATTCTGTTGAATTCTGTGTGTATCCAAAGTACGCTGTTTTTAGGGTAGTCTGTGGTGCTTCCTAGGGTGAATCCATGGCTAGAAATAGCTATGGACAACAGGTTATGGGCCCACGCCCATGGCTATCCATATTGGATGAATCGTACTTGCCCATATTTGATGGAACTGAATATTATTGTTGGAGGAGTATTATGAAGAGCTACTTCAAGTTGAGGGAGCTTATGGATGTGGTGGATGGGATATGTGTCGAAACATCGGCTGAATGGGAGGAGAAAAACCTGGAGTGCTTGAGGATTATCAAGCTATCTATGACTAAGGAATTTGTAATGATGTACCTTGATGTGAAGAGTGCAGCTGAATTGTGGAAGTGTTTAGAATGCACTTATCAAAAGACTTCTGTGTATCATTGGATGATTAGTGCTACAAAAATATTTGAATATAAATATGTTGGAGGTAGCATGTTGAAATATTGCCTTAGTTTGCAAAGATTGTTTGCAGAAAATGATATTGCAGGAGGAAACTTTACAAATGTTCAAAAGGTTCTCTTGTTAATGAAAGGATTACCTAAAGAATATAGGTGTGCTTTAGATAGATTAAAACAAGTTGATAAAAAGGATTGGAGCTTACCTTTAGCAATCAGATTTGTTTTAGATGAAGAAGATGATAAAGAGGCTTTAAAGAATAGGGGGAATTTTCAGGGTGTGAGATCACAATTTCAGAAAAATAGAAAAAATGGTAAATCAGAAAATTGTTTTTATTGTAATGATTTAGGACATACTTTTAGAGTATGTCCACTTTGTAAAAGTGCATGTGTCACAGGAAATTTTCGAAATGGATGGGATGACTATCGGGTTCTACCCCCTACACGAAAGGCTACACTTCACGTTGATGAATTTGTATACTTGCCGACTGTTATTTTTCTAAATATGGAAAATGAGGAAGGAAGGGAAACATGTGCTGTCACCGAAAATGGAGTGGAGAATGAGGTGACAGAAAAGGATTTGGTTTTTGTCAATTTTTCCGAAGACAGATTGGTGAGTGATAAAGATTTACAGGGGGATAGCTGGAGAGAGTGAAGGTCAATTAGAAATGGAAACTGAAAAAAATTTGCATGAGGAGATTACTGTACTTAAAGAGGGAAAGAGAAAAAGTGTTCAAAAAATTGAAGTAGGAGAGGAAGTTTATATTATTGGAAAAGAAAACAAAAGTTCAAAAATTGAGAAAATACCAAATTTTATTAAGAAAACAAAGAAAATAAGTAGAAGTAAAAAGATAAACCGTAGAAGAAAACATGTTCAGAAAATGGTCAAAAGAAAGCATCGTGGAAAATAATTTTAGGGAAAGTAATTATCTTTTACATTTAATAATTTTTTGACGAATTTCTGATTTAAAACTTTGAATTTTGAAATTGTGTGAGAAGGAAAACTTTTACTTTGAAGACCTAGAAAGAGGTAGTGGAAGCAATGGTGTGTTTAGGAAGGAAGGATTTTGGAAGACATGGCAGCAAGCAGTTGGAGTAGTGGCCACGTCAGCGGAAGCAGTGGTCATGTCAGCGGAAGCAGTGGTGATATATGAACGAAAGGTACACTTTCATTTGACACGCGACATACTTTATTATGGGTGCACGAAACTAAAATTTCGGGGGAGTGTTGTTTTTGAAATGTTAGTTTCGTACTTACGCCACATTTTGTGCGCACGCGACGGTTCGTGCGTAGATTATTACCGGAAATATTGTGGTGGTACAAATGGAGGTTCGAATGGATTTGTGGATTGGGGGAGTAATTGTACAATTGAAGTTAAAGGATTGTATTTTGATAATGTGGTATCAAGTGGACCGTACGTATGTGATGTCGGTTCATGACGTGGTTTCGTCCTCAAGTGACTAATCAAGTTGATACTCAGTACGCGGATTTTACGGAAGCGTCGATGTAAATATTTGGTTGAACATTGATGTGTCTTTTTGTGAATTAATTATTAGTGTAGATTTACTCACTTTGACATACCTTGAAGTATTCAGGTATACCGACATTAATAGAGGTAGCTGGTAGATAGCGTACCGCTGATATGCCTCCGTACATTCAGCAGTAAGCTCTTGTATATATTTGTAGGACTTCGTCATTTTAGGACATAGGAACTTTTTAGACCAAAAACTGTTTATGGTTATTTTTGGTAATTTTATCTGAGGATTACTCTCAGATCTGATAGCGGAATTATCTGAAATTCTGCATGTTTGTTCCTATTTATATTTTTAATATTGTCACAGATTTTCAGGTCTATTGTGTGCCTGGTCTGTGTTTTACTTCATTGTGAAGTTAGCCTGTCTGATCAAAGTTATGGCAGACTGTTTTTCTGCAACTTTGACTAGATGATGTGATCAATCTGTTTATTATTTTTGTCTGAAACTTTGTGAGGTCATTTTATATCCTATATAATATCTGTAAATGTAGTTTCAGCTTGTTTTGTTAATTTTGTTGAATTCTGTGTGTATCCAAAGTACGTTGTTTTTAGGGTAGTCTGTGGTGCTTCCTAGGGTGAATCCATGGCTAGAAATGGCTATGGACAACAGGGACAACACTGACATCACCACTTGGAGTGGTGCCAGTTATGGGGATGCTCCTATGAGGAGGTGTACTTTTGGGTATGTATTATTTGTGGGTGATGGGGCTTGCTTTTGGAGCAGCAAGCAGCAAAAGGTTATTGCTCAGTCCATAATAGAGGATGAATATATGGCCTCTTCTTTTGCTGTAAAAGAATTGATGTGGGTGAAGTCTCTACTTGGTGAACTTGGACATATTTAAAGTGGTGTATAAAAAATATTTTGTGACAATCAGGCAACCATTACAATTGCTGCTAATCCCAAACACCACTTTAAAGCCAAACATATGGAAATCAGACTTCGATTTTTGTAAGAGAGAAGGTAGAAAACAATATAATCAGTCTAGAATTTAAATCATATAGTGAAATGGTAGCAGACAAGATGACAAAACCTGTACCATCTCCCAAGTTATTATTTTATGTGGAGAAAAGTATGGCCTTAAACTTTAAAGTGACTAGAAATAAGGGGGGTGTAGAAATTAGAGGTATTTTCTAGTTTAGAATAGTGTAAAATTAAAAGAGAAAAGCAGCAAAGGCAATTTTCCTCTTACTCCTCTTTCAAGTCCCCACACTTGCCGCAGTCCCTGTAGACTGGAGAGGGAGTCACTACGCTGTCTTAGGGAGAGAGAAGGGAGTTCAAGCTAGTTCCTACCAAAAGGTGGCTGCCATAACCAAGATTTGATCCTGGTACGTACCTTCCGCCAGAGTAGGCGGTAGCCAATAGCTTTTCCTATATTTTATGACCATTGCTAACACATACAGGGTTCGATAATTATTTAATGATATACACGTAGAAATTTCCATTTGACTAATGAAACGAACCGCTAAAGCATAGAACCTGTTGTACTTATATATAGTACAAAATAAATGGTACAAACATTTGTTTTCGACGACCAGTATTAAAAGTCGATATGGATCAGACAGCCATGGTGTAAGCCGTCTTTCCGGAATGGTCGCTTTGGCGGTTTTCGGTCATCACCACACCGGATGACACGTGGCGATATCTCATGGGTTTGCGGAATCTCCGAGAAGCTTCACAACAAGTCCGGATGTGACAAGCATCACCTATATGACCATGTCGTACAGGTGTCGTACAGAAAGTACTCCGGCAGTTGTACCTTTCTGTACTGAACATTTATCTAATTGGTTCGTACTTCAGTAGCATAGAGTTTAGAGAGGGATCTAAGACTTACACAAATTAATCTAGCCGCCTCTCTCCCAAAGAGCTTTTGTGCAAAAGGTCAACTTTGACCATTGATAATTTACAGCTCAAGGGAGCAAAATAAGCCAACATTTTTGCTATCAACTTAAGGGAGCCTTGCCTTCACAAGGGTGAAGCTGGTCAGAGTTGTTCTCTACCAGGGTGGCATATATACTTACTCAAACTCAAAGGGGTTAAAGCTATCCTAGAAGCTTTGTGTAAGCTATTCTTTGGGAGAACTCATTAAGGTCTCAGAGTTTTATATCTAGTGTTTGGCTACTCCCTTGTTTTCAAGAATGAGATTAGTTGCACACTGAACGTGTAAATTTTATACAGGTGGAATGACCACGTACGAGCCACGTTGGATGTGAATAGTAACGATATATGTGCATAAGCCACACACCTCGGACAGGTTGCAATCAAATCCACAAAAACCCACCAAAAAATATTTGCATGAAGATTGTCTCGTGACACATCATTCACCGTCCATTGAGATCCGAAATTTGTTGCGCCTGCTTTTTTCAAATGATAAGCGATAAAATACGAAGACAACACAACGACAAAAACGACAAAACATAAATGTACAAAGTGTATATTCACGTAATTATAATTTGCGGCTTGTCATACAGATACTAGTTTCAGATTTTGTGTTTTTGGCATATTTGACGGTTCTCGTAGTCAACATGAACCTACGTGGGTCCATTCCAAATTAAGCACGTAGGCGATAGATTTCTTGCTGACACGACCTGATGGAGAAGTGAACCAAATATTATTGCTATTAAACGTTTTAGTACGATTATCGTCGGCGCTTGATGGAGAAGAGGCATGATAAATTAGTGGTTATATAGAGGAAAAAAAAGAAGAATGCATAAAAAAATCAAAAAAACTAATAAATCATTATTTTTTCTTTTTTATGTTTCCAAGTATATCTATTCGATGTACAGCTAATTGAAAACACCGCCTATTGTTAATATAGTTGGATTTCCTTTCTCTTTTTTTTGTAATAAAATACGTACTTGAGGCACGTTAAGGAGAGATGGAAAATTTCCGATTATATTAATAAGCAAAACAAAGTTGGAGAGAGAAAAATAAAAAAAAACAACATAAAAAAAAAGACATATATATATATACATATATACATATATATACATATATATATACATATATATATATATATATATTAGTTTTCTGATATATGTATTTGGTGTTCGATGACTACACCGCTCGTCGATATTAAACTTGATAACACCAATTCGGCCATGAATTATTAAGGTTGAAAACCACAAAACAGTGTACGCAACACTGACAAAAAAAAAACAGACTATAATCTGTGACGTCTCCTTATACTACAATAGTATTGTTTATTTTAGTTTTCGAACTAAAAATAGTAAGGGTGAAGCTCCATCAGAAGAAAAGTGGGGTTGTTTACAAAAACTAGTATTTTTTTCCTACCATGTCGTACTGCTTACTTTTATTTTTATTAGCAAAACATTACAATATAGGATCTTACTTAGATTCTCCAAAGGTCCACCGTTAACAATGACATTGGGGTAATACTCGGGTATTTATCCGCGAAGCATTCGCTTTATCCATTTTTGTATTTTACTACCCACCTTCTTCAGGTGGCTAGTCAACTACAAAATGTGTCGAGTCGCAACACATCAAGAATAAAGATACGTGTCATTATCGACTACCTTTGGAATTCTCACGTGTGGCTCTCTAGTCCACCAAAATCCAACAAAAAATCGTTGTCGAAATATATTTTGTTGTCACGCTCTTCATGTCATCCTTCCAACTTCGTGGTTTTCCGTGCAAAAAATAATGATTTTTGTGGTACGATGATCAATTACGCAAGTACATGATATGCAAATGAGATTTGAAGATTTTTAATTCAAATTGGTTAACTTGTAAATTCTTTGGCGATTTTCGAAATCCAATCTTAACATATGTGGCATTACTTCAACTAAAACACGTATACGCCTGTTTTTTTAGAAACATTACACGAGGGCTCCTCATCCAAAATATTAGAACTAGTAATGTTTATCGTACAACTATAGAAGCTTCTCGAAGGAACTTTAAGTTGGATCATTAAATGGAGGAAAAAAATATTATCAAATTCGCGATGGTTAAACCATCTAAGTACAAAACGTGATTGAAATGTAAAATTGTTCACTACCAAAAAAAGGCAACAGATGAAAAAATTGAAAGTAAAATAAAAAAAACTACAAAAACTAAGCAACACTAATAGTAAAAATATTGAAAGCAACAAACAAAAACAATTTTGAAAACATTTTTAAAGGGCTCAAAAACCCACGTTATACAGTAAATTTAAAGGACAAACTTGATAGACGACCTAAAACTTAAAACAAATCCACACTCGAGGACAAAACGACAAAATGTCATCAATGTGCATCGAGAGGCGCGCAGGTAAATCCCGTAGTCCACGACCATCAGTCACCGACATACTTTGTTCGACAAGGGTCGAAGCTACATTAACCCTAAAAAGCAGATGTGAGAGTTGTTGGGGAAGGGCTACCGCGTCCCATACCTTCAAAAGATCGTCGATCTTAATCATGCAACTCGGAGACCTCTATTGGTACTCAGAGTAGACAGCTTACTAGAAGACTCTAGGATAACCTCAATCAAGTAGTCTTTGTGTAAGTATTGCTGTCACCCTGATAGAATACAAACTGACAAGACTACACCCCTTGGTAGAGCAGACTCCCTTGAGTTTGTTGCAAAAAGGATCCTTGAATTTGCTCCCCTGAGCAGTTAATTATCAATGGTCAAAGATGACCTTTTATACAAAAAGGTGTGTCTGAGAGAGAGAGGCGGCTACCTCTATTTTCCCTAAGTCCTAAACCCCTCTCTAATCCCTCTACTACTAAAGCACGGAGCCAATCAAATTACTGTACAGTACAGAAAGGTACTTGGCCCGGAGTACTTTCTGTACGGTCATTGTACGACATGGCCAAGAAGACGACGCCTGCCATATCCGGGTTTGCCATGGTATGTTCCGGAGATGTCGCTGTCCAATGTCATGTTGCCACGTGTCATCCGTTGTGGCTGTGACCGCAAGCCGCCAAATCGTCCATTCCGTAATCTCGGCTTCTTCCTCCGTTGTCCGATTGATATCGGCTTTAGTTCAGGGTTGTTTAAAATACATCTGTATTTTTTGACGTAACTATATCTATCTATCTCTATGTGATTGTGGTCGGTTCGTCAGTTAAATAAACTTCTATATTTTCACATCTTTAAATAGCTATCATACCCTATATACTTCAGCACATGTCCTAGTCTATAGGCAAAAGTTACCGGCTACAGGCAGATTGACAAACGGTAGGTACCAGGATCAAATCCTGGGTCCGTCAACCCTTTTTGGTAAGTTTACCAAGGAGGACTACCTTCAAGTTCTAAGGGAAGCATAGGCAGCCATGGCTCTAGCTTCCTCTCCAGCCTTTAGTGACAACGGCAAGTATGGGGGCTAGAGAGAGAAGTTAGAAGTAGGTTGCCTCTGCTTTTCCTTGCTCCTACTTAAATCAATTAAGTAACCTAGAAAATACCTAAGTAAACCTTTCATTTCAACAAATCACGGATGAAGTTGGCGATCGACGAGTCGAAGGTCCCAAATATATTCACATCAAATGGCATGAAGTTTTTAGTTGGGTCTCGGTGAACGTAATCGCGTTCTTTAGAGACCGTTGCACCAATGATGGTCGTTGTAGATGTTACTCAAAAAAGAAGGATAGTACAATTATAAAAGGGATCGACATGTCTAAACTTTATGTCGTGTGAAGTTTTGGTGTTTAGCGTTTAACAAAACAATGTGGACAAGTGTCTAGCAAATGAGTACCTAAGGGTGAAGTTCCATCGGACAAAATGTGAGGTTACTTACAAAACTACGGTCCTTTTCATACTACATCTTACCACTTATTTTGGTTTTTTGTGCAAACAACATTACAAAGAATCTTGTGAATATTCTTCGAAGGTATGGGAGGTAACATCGACCGTTGGATTTCCAATTGCAAAGTCCTCGCTTCAGTTTTGTATGTAATTCGGAATCCAATTTGAGCCGGGAGAATTTGGATATTAAGCATACGTATCAAGAACAACCAACGTAATTAAAAAAAAAAACTCACATAACATCATAGTTGTCCCTTGCGCATAATACGCACGAAACGAACGGTCGAATACTACGCATAATACGCATTTAACGATGAAAAAAATGTTATAACATGCGTAACCTGACTATGTACCAGTACATTTCCGTACATTTCCTAACAATGCTCGTACATTTTCGCACCTTTAAGGGTTATTTAAGGGATTTTTAGGGCTTTAGAGTACATTTCTTTATATTCCGAATGTTTGAGTATAACTGCCCCATACTTTTCATACATGTACGTACATCATCCGTATTTTCCGTACCTTTTAGGGTTACATATATTAGGGTTTGTAGGGTACATTCTCGTAAATTCCCGTATATTTTAGTACAGTTGCGCTACACTTTTCGTACAGTTACGTACAGTGGTCATACATTTTTGTACACATTAGGGTAATTAAAGGGGGGGTTTTAGGGTTTCTACTTTTTAGGGTACATTGCCGTACTTTCCTTTATATTCCAGTACGGCTACCGAAGATTTGCCGTACCATTAGATTTTGTAGGGTACACTTTTCGTACACTGACGTACATTTATGTTAATTTTCCGTACATTTTAATATTTTTTAAGGATTTTCTCTGATTATGCTTTTCGTACGTTTTCGTACATGTTCTTATAGCGAAAACTAAATGAATTTTACGAAAAATATAAAATTCACGAATACGACGTAGTTTTAGGAAAAAAGTCAAAATTCGTACGAATAGGATAACTACACCGTCAATCGCTATTAGAGTAAAGGAATAAATAGCGTAAAAAAAATTTAATGTTATTAACACTAATCGAGATTTTTTTTTTTTTTTTAAATATATATACTAATTAATCCATAACTATAATTTGGGTTGTCTTGAATTATAAATACCAGCCCTTTCGATGTCGACAGTAATATGTGTATTTGTACAAAATCTGACAATTCTTACGCCGTCGCGCTGTTCACACGGTCGACGGACGAACATATGAGAACGTGATTTTTGTGGACGAGTTTGCATCTCTTTCTCCCAGTGCACATTCACATTTGTGCGCAATAATATTAAGTGTCTTTTTTTGCCTTTGCCATTTCGTACGGAAAATCCTGTTCGTACGCCACAGTATTTCCATCGCAGTGTACTTCCATTAATAACGCTAATTGAAAAAAAAACATAATTAGAATAATGGAAAAAATAGAATTATGGATTGTATTTCGGGTTTTTTTTTGAAAAAAGGGCACCGAATTGGCGTTATATACTCTAATAGCGATTGACGGTGTACTGTATCTGCGCGCAGCCATTTTATTTACATGTGACTGCCTCAGTTTTGTTACAGTAACCTGCACCGGCCGTGTGAAATTGTGAATTGTTTTTTTTTGGGAATTGATCATGACAGTGACTGTTTTGGTTGCGGACAGTCACTTACGTCATTTTGTCAAAAAACGTACGTTTGGAGTACACATTGGTACAAATAAAGTACCGTTGAGTACAAATTTGACGGTCAATCGGTTGGACATCTTTGACTTTCATAATATTGTTTCAACCGCTTAAAATTTTGCCGCGCTTGCGAACGTCGACCGTCATAATAAAATTAGCAATTCACACGGCCGGCGAGCG
>JBBHKE010002802.1:0-92638 GCA_037447655.1 Zygnema cylindricum
CCCTGGAGGAATTCCAAGACTTGATGGACGCCCCAACCGTCCACTCACTATCCCCCAAAACCTTTTTTCGCATAGAGCTCCTATCATCATACTTTCCTAGTATATGAAGCCAGTTCCATTAAAGATTGGTACCCTAGAGGGTGGGCCCATAACCTGAAACTTTGAGACCTCCATAAGTCCTCAGAGTGGACAGCTTCCAAGAAGCCTCTAGGATAATCCTGACTCCTTTATGTTTCAGCAAAAAAAACTGCCACCTTGGCTGACAAAAACTCTGACCACCACCACCTGTGTGAAGGCAAGACTCCTCTGAGTCGATAGCAAAAAGAATCTCTGAATTTGCTCCCCTGAGCAGTAAGTTATGGAGGGTCAAAGTTGACGATTTGTACAGAAGCTCTCTGGGAGAGAGGATCCTATCTCCTAATTTTTCTAAGTCCTATCTCTCTCACAGACTCTATCTACTGATGTAATAAACTAATCATATTTCTCCTCTGTACACAGAAGTACAGTCGCCGGTGTACTTTATGTACGCAATTTGTACAACATGGCCTAAATGTCGACACATGTTATATCCGGATTCGGTGTCGTAATCTCCATTGATACCATGATCCAATGTAATTTCGCCACGTGTCATCCGATGTGGCGATGCCCATAAACCGCCAAATTCTTCTTCCGAGATCTCTGCGCTAATTCTGGCCGTCCGATTAAATTCACATTTGATCGGAGCCGTAATAAATACATGCGCGGTATTTGTTTCGATTACGAAATCAATGAGCGGTATTGATTTCTTGTCCGTACTGCAATTCGTACTTTTACACTACCGGTTCTATGTATCCCATAAACAACTATAGTTAAATGATTTATCCTATGTAATAATGTTTAAATAGATATCAAACTATATAGTACGTAATACTACTCCTAGACTTAACGGCTAAGGTTACCGGCTACCGGTAGCTTGGCGGTCGGCAGGTACCAGGTTCAAATCCTGTGGCCGCCGCATATATATTTTTACTTAATAAACACCAAATATATATTTCCCGTAAACCTAAGGATAGCCTAGGTAGCCATGGCTCTAGCTTCCTCCCCAATTTCTCAGTGACTGCGACAAGTTTGAGAGTTGGAGAGAGAAGTTAGAGGTAGACTTCCTCGGCTTCTTTCTTATTTCTGACCTAGAAAATACTTAAAAAACCATTAATTTCTACATAAGGCTCGCTTGGTTGCTAAGGGATATAATCAAAAGGAGGGGATAGATTATGAAGAAACTTTTTCACCGGTTGTAAGGTTTCCATCTATCCGCATCTTACTAACATTAGCTATCATAGAGGATTTTGACATCCACCAAATGGATGTCAAATTTGCCTTTTTGCATGGTGATTTAGATGAGGTGATTTATATGAAACAGCCAGAGGGTTATGATGAAGCAGGAAAAGAAAATCTTGTGTGCACACTTTTAAAATCTTTGTATGGCCTAAAACAGGCCCCTAGGCAATGGAACCGAAAGAAAGATGAGTTCTTGACAGGCTTAGGATTTACAAGAATTAGTTCAGATCATTCAGTATATCTGATGTGTGGTGATAATCATGATGAGGTGATATTCATTGCTGTGTATGTTGATGATTTGTTGCTAATTAGTAGGAACAAAGAAGGAATTGCTAGAGTAAAACACGCTCTTAATTCACAATATGAAATGAAGGATTTGGGTGAGGCAAAATATGTCCTTGGAATACAAGTTGAAAAAGCTAGAGAAAAGAAAATCATTTGGCTAACTCAGAAAGAAGCGATAGGAAATATGTTGGAAAAATTTGGCTTGGCTGATGCCAAAGGTTATGCAACTCCTATGGAGTATAAGCAAAAACTTGAAGGAATGGAACATGAGTTTGGAGTCATAATATATGAAGAACTCAGTGAAAAACAGCAAAAATTTATGCCCTAAGTACCTTACAAACAAGTAGTAGGAAGTCTGATTTACTTCATGAATTGCATTAGGCCCGATATAGCTGCAGTTGTTGGTGTGTTGAGTAGAAGTCTACATAATCCACGAAAGAGAGATTGGGAGGCAACAAAAAGGGTCTTACGATATCTTGTTGGGACAATAAATCTTTGGCTTACTTTGGGAGGGGACAAGGTTAGCATTAATACTTGGAGTGATGCTAGCTATGGTGGTGTGCCTAGTAAGAAATCTACAACAAGGTATGTCATTAAGATTGGAAGTGGAACTTGTAGTTGGAGTAGTAAACTTCAAAGTCACGGCACAATCAACTATGGAAGCCGAATACATGGCTGCGAGAGCAGCCTTAAAATACCTGCTTTAGATTAAGGCATTTCTTCAAGAATTGGGGTTTACACAACACAGAACACAAATAATGTGGTGCGACAATCAGGCAACCATTTCTCTGGCTACAAACCCAAGTTACCAATTTAAAAGTAAGCATATGGACATTCGGCTACATTTGGTACGAGAAAAGGTATTTGCAAGAGTGGTCAAACTTTGTTATTTGTCTGATGAGAAAATGGTTGCAGACATGTTGACAAAAGCCTTTCCATCTCCTAAGTTAGAGTACTGCAGAAAAGCATGTGGTGTAAGTGAGTAAGTCTTTTAATGTTCAAGGGGGGTATAGGAAAGTAAGCTTTAGTAAGTCTTAGAAATTAGAGTCTATGACTTCAAATATTTTTAGACCACCAACTATTCAATATTAGCTATATTTCGTGTGGATTTTTTAGTATCTACTCTCGTAGAGTATTGAGTAAATTAGTATTAACAGTCGCCTATGAATGGAGACGTGAAACATATCTCCCGGATTTTTTGGGTCTAGATATTGCTACTAGACAATTTTGGTCTAAGTACTTAGATTTTTTTCAGTAGATATTTAGGTGAACTCTGTACATACGTTTTAGATGTCTTCTAGATCTTTTGAGTAATTAGTTCAATAAGAATTGATCAATTCAATACAGAATGTACATTCTACACAAAGTTAAGGAAATTAGAGCACTAAGTGTGTTGTTAAGTCTCAGCAAATTTATAGGACGGCGGAAAAATAGATCTATAGGGACACGCGTCGTCACTTGAAGCACAGTGCAGGTTTTTGAATGGTACCGACAACGCGCCTGCGACGCAGATGGAACAAGCGCAGCTGCGGTTATTTTTGATATGGTATGTACGGACAACCGCAACCTGCGACGCAACGGGACAAACGCAATTGCGGATACTTTGGTATAAGACAGCGTAGTTGCTTCGCAACATGACAAACGCAGCTGCGGCAGTTTTTGGTATGGGACAGCGAAGTTGCTACGAAGCTGCAGATATTTGAATGTGATCAGGAATCAAGATGCGATGCTATGGTTGATATGAATCAGATCAACGCACGAGATTCATAAGATAATAATTTAGTGACTCAATAGCCGGATAGATGTACCCTAACAATTGTCACTAAGCCAGGCGGGAAGTATTTGAACAAATCACCTGTATAGGATTCTCGGTAATATTGATTGTACAGTGATAGATTAGTTTTAGTGTGATTAGGAGCACTTAGACCTTAGTGGCAGTTTAGTTCTTTTGGACACATCTTTTAGGAATTGTAGTATCGGCGGTACAGCACTATGTAGTAGTACAACTGAGTGAAGAGTATAAGACTTAGGACGTCGAACATTTTATGTATCCAGACTTCCAGACTGTGTAATCTGCAAACTATTATTGGGAAACTTCTGAGTTGCATATCTTGGTGTATGTTAGATCAATTCAAATCAGATGAGATTCGGTGAGCTGTAGAAAACAACTGTTTAATAGGATTTTTGATAAGCTTCCGTAAATGAGATTTTGTCTACTTCCACTACTACTGTTGATGCTCCACCTGCTCCAATGGTCGTAGAACAACAGGTTATGGGCCTGTCATCAAAAATTCCTATTTTCTCGGGAGAAAAATACGCGTATTGGGCGGATATGAGGAAACACACTTCGAAAATGTTAATCTTTTTGATATTTTGGATGGTTCACTAGCGAACTCGGATCCATCATCGTCAAAGAAAAATTCGCAAGCTCGGTCAATTTTGAAATTTTGTATTTCACAAGAATTGGCTATGTCACGGATAAAAATGAAAAAGGCGATCGATATATGTAAATCTTTCAAGGTTGATTTTGAAAAGGCTAATGTTCAAGAAGAACTATTTTTGGCTGGACAAATATGGGACTACAAATACACGGGTGGCAAAATGGCATAATATTGTAATAAATTTCGAATACTAATAGATTCCCATGCTTCTGCAGACGGATCTTTTCCTCAGTTTCAGCAGGTTGCTTTGCTAATGAGGGGTCTTCCTAATACTATGAGAGCAACGTCTGATAGGCTAAAACAAAAAGATAAAGCTAGCTGGACAGTACAGTTAGCTATTAATTTGATATTCGAAGAGGAGGAAGATTCTAAAATTCTTAATGGTGAAAAACAAGTAGAGGCATTTAGCACAAAATTTGACAAAATAGCTCAGTTTAATCAGCAGAAAAATCAATAGAATCACAATCAGAATCAGTTTAGACACTTTAATCCAAGAGGAAATAGACAATCTTTCAATGCTTGTTTTTATTGTAATGAAAAATGTCATGGATACAAATTATGTCCTAAGCTTAAGAGAGCTAATGAAACAGGTCTATATAGGCCTGGATGGCAGCAGAGCCATTTTCAACAAGGCTTCACGGGATCATCACAACGAGGAAATGCACTATTCTCGGCGTCTTCATCTCATCACGACGAGCCTCTTTCACTCTCTAACGAGGAGGATGATGATCTATTTGCAATGGCGGCAGCAATGGAGGGCGCGAAAGACAATGGATGGATAATAGACACGGGAGCGTCGGCCCACATGTGCTGGAACAAGGCAGCTTTCAAAAAACTGAAATCAACACAAGAGAAAAATATATATTATGCATGTGGAATGAGTGTGCAAACGCAGTTGTAGGTGATGTCTCCTTGCTAGTTGATGTAGAGGGCAAGGCAGTTGAGAGAACTCTTCATAATGTTCTCTATGTCCTAGATTTTAAGAAAAAATTGTTCTCAACTTCTTTGGTAAAAAGTAAAGGGTTTGAGGTGAATTTGAAACATGGCGGGCAAGTTGTTAGCAAAAATGGGAAAATTGCAGTTACGGGGACAAGAGATGCCAGCAAAATGTATCGAATGGATATGCCCGATAATAAAGAAAATGATGTTTTGTACTCCGGTGCATTATCCTCAGATGAGCTGTGGCATAAAAGGTTAGGCCATGTGAATTATGATAATATGAAAAAGATGGTCAATGCTGGTAAAATAGAACGAGTCACTCTGTCAAACCAGTCACATAAAACGTGTGATAGATGTGCACAAGGAAAAATACACAGATTACCGTTTCCTCAGGAGTCTGACCATAAATCTACCAAACTTTTGCAACTCATTCATTCTGATGTTTTCGGCCCTGCAAAGGTACCATTTGCCGGGGGGGATGAAATACATGGTTACGTTTACAGATGATTTTTCGAGGTTTACTAAGGTCTACTTCATGAAAGAAAAGAGTGAAGTCTTCACTCATTTTCAACAATACAAAATGTGGGCGGAGAAACTACACGGTCTGCCAATTCTAGAGCTCAGATCGGACAATGGCGCAGAATATGTTGATTTGAGGCAGCTGGTGCCACTAAAAAAGATGAAGAAGCACCGGCAGTTGCCATGATAATCAATTGTGCAAAGAGGAAACTCTCACGAAATCCCACAAACAACCAACTTCACAATGAAGCCCCAAGCAGACCAACAAACAACCAACTTCACAATGAAGCCCCAAGCAAACCAGACACACCCTATGTCTGCAAATTTGCCACAATATAAAATATACACCAAAAAAACCATATGCAGAATTTCACAAAGTTCTGCCAAAAGATCACAATGATCTTATAATTCAAACACACCCAAAAACTGCTTCGCAGTTTTTCCTACACAACAATCCTACTTTTCCTAAAGTTATCTAAGTCCTATATATACAAAAGAGCCTACGGTTGATCACACCGTACTACAACTAGCGTGGTCAATTTGTACACTACTCTTCATTAACAAAATCCCACTGTCGAATGCACATAATTATTTCCACTAATCAAACAGCAGCTAGAAATGAAATAGTACGCGGTTAAAGTTCGTCCGCTGAAATGACGGGACAGTCAATACTTCTCTTCCAAAAATGACGGCGGACTCCGTCCGCTGTTCACGTATTCTTTCATCACCGAAGATGAACCTCCACGTGTAACTTTTGTCCTCAAATGTAACTATACCTTTTCTTCTAGAAACAACCAAACTTGACTTTCTCACGGACCGACACGTGTGCCTGGAGTGCACCAAATCAGTGTACTCCCTTTCGAGTTTACATACTCACTAAATCATGTCCTCGTCAATTTATCTTCACACAAACTGACTCATATTCAGAACACCTTTCTTGCGTAGACTGCTATAGCTGCTATGACTCTGCTACGACTGCTACGACTGCTATGACTGTTATGACTGTTATGATCAGTCAGCACAGCTGCGATATTAGAGCAGCGCAGCTGCGATGTCAGATCAGAGCAGCATAGCAGCACATCAACCAGTGTAGAGTGCTCAAGGTTTCTAGCTGCGATATCAAACTTAGCGCAGCATGGCAGCATAACAACAAGATATAGAGAGAACTCAAGGTTTCCAAAACAACACTCCCCTAAACCTTTAGACTCTCTCGGCCAGTGAGTCCACATTCCTCTCTACAAAACTTCAACTAAGGTGCAGGTAAAGACTTAGTCATCATATCTGCTACCACCTTCTAATCCGCAAGATAACTTAGCTTTAAAATTCTGTTCATCACCTTCTCTCTTACGAAATGCAGCTTGATGTCAATGTGCTTGCTTTTGAAGTGATGACTCGGGTTGGATGCAATCGCAATAGCTACTTGGTTGTCACACCACACTATTTGAGGTCCGGAATGCATAAAATGAAGTTCTTGGAGGAGCGACTTCACCCATAGTAACACCTTGACAGTTGAGCTTGCTGCCATATATTCAGCCTCTATTGTAGATTGAGCTGTTACCTTTTGAAGCTTGCTGCTCCAGCAGCATGTTCCAGTTCCAATCTTCAAAATGAATCCAGTGGTGGAATGGTGGGTTGGCATGTCTCCATAGCTAGCATCGCTCCATGTCTGAATTTTGACTTTATTTCCACCGAGAGCAAGTCTTAGATTCCGTGTTCCTGCAAGGTACCGAAGAACCCTCTTCGCGGCCTCCCAATCTGTTTTCTTGGATTCTGCAAACTTCGACTCAAGGCGCCAAATGCTGCCGCAATATCTGGCCTTGTGCAGTTCATGGAGTAAATTAGGCTACCAACAATCTGTCGGTATGGAATGGTGTCCATAAAATCTGCCTCCCCTGACTCCAAGGTATCGTCAAAAATGATTCCTCCATCGGTCTCCATGTCTTCCAATTTCTGCTTAAATTCCATGGGAGTGGTACTTCCGATTGCCTCAGCCATGCCAAACTTTTCAAGCACATTTCCTATCGCTTCACGGTGCGTTAGATGGATTGTTATCCTATCTCTATCCCTTTCTACTTGAATTCCAAGGATATACTTTGCCTTACCTAAGTCCTTCATCTCAAATCTTGAATTCAAGGCTGCCTTTATTTTGTTAATTTCATTTAATGACTTGTTTAACAGCATCAAATCATCTACATATACCGCAATGTACATAATCCCATCTTTCCTTTCCATAACATAGACTGAGTGATCTGAGCTAATCCTAACGAATCCTAGACTAGTTAGAAACTCATCTAGTTTTAGGTTCCACTGACGTGGAGCCTGCTTCAAACCATACAAGGATTTCAACACATTACAGACCAGATTTTCTTTTCCAGTCTCTTCATACTTTTCAGGCTGCTTCATATAAATTACTTCCTCTAAATCTCCATGCAAGAAAGATGTTTTAACATCCATTTGATGTAGTTCCATATTCTCAATGGCCGCTAAGGATAACAATATTCTAACAGTTAGAAACCTGACAACTGGAAAGAAAGTCTCTTCATAGTCAATTCCCTCCTTCTAACTATAGCCATTAGCAACAAGCCTAGCCTTATATCTTTCAATAGAGTTATCTAGATTCAACTTTACTTTAAAGACCCACTTACAGCCGATGGCTTTTCGGTCTGGTGGAAGCTCCACAAGCTCCCAAGTTTGAGCCTCCATTATCGATCGCATTTCATCGTTAGCCGCAGCGATCCATTGATCTTTTTCCGGAGCTGAAAAGGCTTCTTGTATTGTGACCGGTTCCATCATGCTGGCAGATAATAGAGCAGTTTTGCAGCTTCGCAATTTCGCAGCGTCGCAGCTTTGCAGCTTCGCAGCGTCGCAGCTTTGCAGCTTCGCAACGTCGCAGCTTTGCAGCTTCGCAGCGTCGCAACTTTGCAGCTTCGCAGCATCGCAGCTTCGCAGTTTCGCAGCGTCGCAGTTTTCAGTCAGATCCACTGATCCGACAGAAAATAGCGCAGCTTCGCAGTTTTGCACCCTGCTGCTTTGCCTTTTTCCGCCCGGAAAATCTGAGGCTGGAATTGCTGGATCTGTAGGTTGCCGCCGACGAGGAGGTGGTGGAGGAGGAGGAGGATTCTCCACAAGGGGACCAGTCGGAGGGTCCAAAATGGGACTAGAAGAAGCGAGAGGAACACCTTCAAAAATAACATATTCTTTGATTTTGGAATCTTTTTAAAAATCTGTCATACCAAAAACATCTACCGATCTGCTCTCTTCCTTAACCTGGATATTTCTAGCAGTCTGAAGAGTATTTCTATCCCTATAAAATACTCTATAGCCCACGGATTCATCATCATAACCCATAAAAATACCTGGAATCGATTTAGGACTAAGCTTAGAAATAGGGAGATTACCCAAAATAAAACATTTACTCCCAAAAACCCTAAAGTGACTAACATTCGGTTTTCTTCCAGTCCACACTTCATATGGTGTTTTCCCTTTTACTGCTCTAGTCTCTATTCTATTTCTAATATATGACGCACACGAGAAAGCTTCACCCCAAAATTTGAAATCTATTCCCTTATCTAGTAACATAGATTTTGCACTTTCTGTTAGAGTTCGGTTGAGTCTTTCGGATACTCCATTCTGTTCCGGAGTATAAGGAACTGTAAATTGCCGAGAAATGCCATTGTTTTTTAAATATTCAGAGAATGTATGAGAAATATATTCCCCTCCGTTGTCGGACCGGAGGGAAAGGATCGGTTTCCCATGAAGTTTTTCGGCCCATACCCGAAAATGCTTGAAGTGAGTGAGCACTTCACTCTTTTCTTTCATAAAGTAAACTTTGCTATTTCTTGAGAAGTCATCCGTAAAATTGACCAAAAATCGGTTGCCATTGAGTGAAGGATCTTTTGATGGTCCCCACACATCCGAATGAATAATTTGCAGCAAATCCGTTGCCCGGTTATCCGCTGTCTAAGGTAGTGGCTGCTTATGAAGTTTTCCCAAAGCACATCCATCACATATATGGGAATCTGTTTCTCCTAATTTAACACCATCTATCATATTTTGCTTTACCATTTTATCAAGCCTTTCATGATGAACATGACCGAGCTTTTTATGCCACAAAACATTTTCCGGAAGGACACTAGAGTATGCAAAGTCAATTTTATAACCCAAGTCCATCCGGTACAACAAGTTTGGGCCTCTAGTTCCTACCAAAGCTACCTTCCCATCTTTGCTTACTACCTTTTTCCCATTTTTTGGTAAAATTTCAAAACCTTTCATTTCTGCTACCGAAGTGGAAAATAAATTTTTTGTAAACTTTGGGATATAGAGAACATCATGCAAGGTTCTCTTTACAATTTGACCATTGATGTCACATGCTAACTCCACGCTTCCCTTTGTCGTAGCCTCCACACCACTGTCATCCGCGTAAAAAATCCGACGAGTGGGAATTGGAGTAAGCGTTTTGAAGTAAGCCCGGTTGCCGCACATGTGGGAGGAGCATCCGGAGTCCATAATCCATCCTTTCTCTCGAGGTCCCTCCATGAGATCTTTTGCAAGAGCAAAGAACTCGTCATCATCCGATTGCGGAAATCTGACCACATCTTCCTTCCTTCCAGTCGTTCATCTTGTGTCGTCTCATCAAATGCAAGGAACGCCGCATTTTTAATCGGCAGTTTTGATGTCGGAAATTTTGGTGATGAATCCTCCGATCATACCCTCCATCCCGCACGATAAATTCCTGTTTCACACGCTTTTATAAATGCCGGACACAGCCGGAAAACATGACGTTGACCAAAGCAATAGACACACCTATCATATTGCCTATAATTCGGATTGGGGGGGAAATTTTTGTTTCCAGAAAAACCAGCCGGCTTATATGTCTGTGCATTGTAAGCAACCACTGATTGACCACCATTTAATGATATCTGAGTTGCCTCTTTGTTTAGGATATAAGCCTGAGCTACTGCTATATTCCGTTTACTCTT
The DNA here is from genome assembly GCA_037447655.1 of Zygnema cylindricum. NCBI lineage: Eukaryota > Viridiplantae > Streptophyta > Zygnematophyceae > Zygnematales > Zygnemataceae > Zygnema > Zygnema cylindricum. Next base: position 10,481 of record JBBHKE010002802.1, read on the forward strand.
CTCTAACCGTCTTAGCTGCTCCGTTGCTCCTCTATATTCAGTAGGAAGCCCTCTCATGAGAATCATAGCTTTATGATAAGGAGGAAAACTCCCCCCGGAACATGCATTCTTCGATAATAGAAGTTTTAAGCCATTACAATATGAGTTCATATCACCCCCAGTATATTTATAGTCCCAAATTTTTCCAGCAATAACAACCTCATTTTGCTCACTAGCTAAGACATAAGATTCACTCAAGGCCTTCTATATTTCAGATGCCGTAGAGATATTGATATATGTCATGTTAAGATCTTCTGACAAAAGTAACTTCAACACATGCAATGCATCTTCATTTTCATTTCCAAACTCCGGATCCGTATCCGGAAGAATACCACAAATCACATCATATAATTTCACTTGTTTCAAATAAGACTTAGTCAAATCCGCCCAATAAAGATACTTTTGCCCATTAAACACCGGGATCCGTGAGGGAGGGCCCGTGACCTGTTGATTTGAGGCAGCTGGTGCCACTAAAAAAGATGAAGAAGCACCGGCAGTTGCCATGATAATCAATTGTGCAAAGAGGAAACTCTCACGAAATCCCACAAACAACCAACTTCACAATGAAGCCCCAAGCAGACCAGACACACCCTGGGTCTGCAAATTTTCCACAATATAAAATATACACCAAAAAAACCACATGCAAAATTTCACAAAGTTCTGCCAAAAGATCACAATGATCTTTATAATTCAAACACACCCAAAAACTGCTTCGCAGTTTTTCCTACACAATAATCCTACTTTTCCTAAAGTAATATAAGTCCTATATATACAAGTGAGCCTACGGTTGATCACACCGTACTACAACTAGCGTGGTCAATTTGTACACTACTCTTCATTAACAAAATCCCACCGTTGAATGCACATAATTATTTCCACCAATCAGACAGCAGCTAGAAATGAAATAGTACGCGGTTAAAGTTCGTCCGCTGAAATGACGGTACAGTCAATACTTCTCTTCCAGAAATGACGGCGGACTCCGTCCGCTTTCCACGTATTCTTTCATCACCGAAGATGAACCTCCACGTGTAACTTTGGTCCTCAAATGTAACTGTACCTTTTCTTCTAGAACAACCAAACTTGATTTTCTCATGTACCGACACGTGTGCCTGGAGTGCACCAAATCAGTGTACTCCCTTTCGAGTTTACATACTCACTAAATCATGTCCTCATTAATTTATCTTCACACAAACTGACTCATATTCAGAACATCTTTCTTGCGCACACTGCTATAGTTGCTATGACTTTGCTACGACTGCTACGACTACTATGACTATTATGACTGCTATGATCAGTCAGCACAGCTGCGATATTAGAGCAGCGCAGCTGGGATGTCAGATCAGAGCATCATAGCAACACAGCAACCAGTGCAGAGTGCTCAAGGTTTCTAGCTGCGATGTCACACTTAGCGCAGCATGGCAGCATAGCAACAAGATGTAGAGAGAACTGAAGGTTTCCAAAACAACAGAATATACGTCAAAAGAGTTTGAAAACTTCTTACTCAAGGAAGGTATCAGTCACAAACTAACTATTCCATACTCTCCGGAGCAAAGACTAAATATAACCATCACGGAAAGGTGTAGGTCCATGCTTGCAGATAAAGACGTAGATCCGAAATTCTAGGCTGAAACATTAAATTGTGCATTTTATATCAAAAATAGGATAGGTTCAAGATCGGTAGAAACCACTCTTTATGAAATCTGGACGGGTAGAAAACCGGATGTGAGTCATTTCAGAGTCTTTGGAAGTAAATGTTTTATTCTGGATACGTCGAATGATACATGGAAAATGGAACCTAAGGGATTGTTGAGCATTTTATTAGGATACAATGATCACTCTATTGGTTATAAAGTATTTGTTTTTGAGAGACGGTAAATCATTGTAGGGTGGAACATCGTTGTCAAAGATGAACTAGACTCGATAAACTTATTTAAAATGACAGAGCAGAAGAAGCAGCAAAAAGTATAGGAATATGTCATTTTAGATAGCATCCATAATATTGTCCCACAGATGCAAAACTCACCAGTGGTAACGCCGGCATCGGAACATAATCGTGTTCCACAACAAGTTCGTTTTGAAGCGCAACAATAGCAGTCACTGCCTACGGATCGCAACCAGCACAACAAGCGCAATGCACGAGATCCGACAATTTCAGCCTCGGAATTTCCGGGGAGAAGAAGATCTACTAGCCGCCTGCAAGCAAGTTCTCACTTTGCTTACTCGGCAGCCTCAGAGGAGCCTTTGACCATCCGGGAAGCCTTCTCATCACCGGAGCATAATCACTCGATCGAGGCGGCAAACGATGAAATGAAGTCGATCATGGAGGCTCGGACATGGGAGCTTGTGGACCTTCCTCCGGATCGAAAAGCGATCGGCATGAAATGGGTCTTCTTGGTGAAGTTAAATCCAGATAATACCATTGAACGATACAAGGCCAAACTTGTGGCAAAGGGATATAATCAAAAGGAAGGAATTGACTTTGAAGAAATATTTTTTCCTGTTGTAAGATTTCCGACAGTTATGATTTTGCTATCTCTAGCTGCAATAGAAAATATGGAAATGCATCAGATGGATGTAAAGACGACATTTTTGCATGGAAAACTAGAGGAGACCATTTACATGCAGCAGCTTGAAATGTATGCAGAACCAAGAAAATAGCACTTAGTATGCAAACTGCTAAAATCTTTGTACGGCCTAAAACAGGCCCCAAGGAAATAGAATCTAAAACTTGATGAATTTTTAACTGGCTTAGGATTTAAAAGGATAAGTTCTGATCACTCTGTTTATGTTTTAAAGGGTGGGGATGGAATAGTGTATATAGCGGTATACGTAGATGATTTACTATTAGTTAGCAAATCAATGGCTGAAATTAACAAAATTAAAAATGCTTTAAAATCACGGTTCGAGATGAAAGACCTCGATGAGGCAAAATATATTTTGGGTATTCAAATAGAGAGGGGCATGAAAAACAGATTACTAAAATTGACTCAAAATGAGGCTAATGGAAAACATGTTAGATGAATATGGAATGCGGGGGGCAAAAGGATGTCTAACTCCAATGGAATTTCGGCATAAGTTAGAGGGGGAAGAAACAGAACCGGGTTTTATTGTCAGTGAAATTTTTGAGTCAGGGGAGGATGATCCTATGACACTGATACCTTACAGACAGATAGTGGGAAGTTTAATATATTTCATGAACTGTACCCGTCCAGATATTGCTGCAGCAGTTGGGGTACTGAGCAGAAGTCTAAAGAATCCAAGGAAATCTGACCGTGATGCAGCAAGAAGAGTTTTAAGATACTTGGCAGGAACCAAAGACCTCAAACTCACACTAGGCGGAGGAGAAGTGAAGCTGCAAACATGGAGTGATGCAAGCTATGGCGATATGCCAAGTCGAAAATCCACCACGGGATTCGTTCTGCAAATTGGGAACGGGACTTGCTGTTGGAGCAGCAAACTTCAAAAGGTCACGGCACAATCGACGATGGAGTCAGAATATATGGCAGCGAGCTCGGCCCTCAGAGAACTCATATGGGTGAAATCCATGTTGCAAGAATTGGGTGTGATAATCAGGCTGCCATTGCCATTACTTCTAACCCAAGTCACCACTTCAAAAGCAAGCACATGGATGTAAGATTACACTTTGTAAGGGAAAAAGTGTTCTCTAGAGTGATTAAATTATGTTATTTGCCACATGCAAAAATGGTTGCTGATATGCTCACTAAAGCTTTTCTTGCTCCTAAGCTGTAGTACTGTAGAGACGCAGTAGGATTAAGTGAATAGCTAAGTTGCTGCACTGCTATACTGCCATGCTGCGCTAGTCCAATAACGGGAATGTAGTGGGAAAAGGTGACTCGCTAAAATTGCTACGTTGATATGCTGCGATGCTACGCTAGTTCGACATCGAAGTTGCGCTTGCATACTGAGTCTAAAGCTTTAGGGGAGTGTTGTTTTTGGAAAGCTTTAGGTCTCAGCAAATTTATAGGACGGCGGAAAATAGATCTATAGGGACACGCGTCGTCACTTTAAGCACAGTACAGGTTTTTGAATGGTACCGACAACGCAGTTGCGACGCAGATGGAACAAGCGCAGCTGCGGTTATTTTTGATATGGTTTGTACGGACGAACGCAACCTGCGACGCAACGGGACAAACTCAATTGCGGATACTTTGGTATAAGACAGCGCAGTTGCTTCGCAACATGACAAACGCAGCTGCGGCATTTTTTGGTATGGGACAGCGAAGCTGCTACGAAGCTACAGATATTTGAATGTCATCAGGAATCAAGTTGCGATGCTACGGTCGATATGAATCAAGTCAACGGACGAGATACATAAGAAAATAATTAAGTGACTCAATAGCCGGATGGACGTACCCTGACAATTGTCACTAAGCCACGCGACAAGTATTTGAACAAATCACCTGTATAGGATTCTCGTTAATATTGATTGTATAGTGATAGATTAGTTTTAGCGTGATTAGGAGCACTTAGACCTTAGTGGTAGTTTAGTTCTTTTGGACATATCTTTTAGGAACAGTAGTATCGGCGGTACAGCACTATGTAGTAGTACAACTGAGTGAAGAGTATAAGACTTAGGACGTAGAACATTTTATGTATCCAGACTTCCAGACTGTGTAATCTGCAAACTATTTTTGGGAAACTTCTGAGTTGCATATCTTGGTGTATGTTGGATCAATTGAGCTGAAACTTTGGGAATTCTCGGTCTTTGTGATATTCCATACTGTGGTAGAGTTTGAAGCAGTCTGGTTTATTGTATCAGATTTGGTAAGCTGTAGAAAATAGCTGTTTAATAGGATTCTTGATAAGCTTCCGTGAGTGAGATTATGTCTACCTCCACTACTACTGCTGATGCTCCACCTGCTAGTGGTCTTAAAACAACAAAGTGCACTTTAAGGTGTTTTGTGTTCAATTATCTTTGATTTGCTTGTAGTATTTGTTTGTCTGGTTGAAAGACCTCTTTCATTTAGAGTTACGTATCTTACAATATAGATCTAGTCAAATAGGTAGTTTTCTTTGGGTTTGCTTCTGCTGTTATGTCTACTAATGGCTCTGTTCCCGCTGGTGCAAGCGTGACTCCTAGTGGGAGTGGATCACAGCCAAGTGAGAATGCTCATGACCTTCAACATAAGTACACTTGAATTATTAGTATTAAAGGAATTTTATTTTAACTACTCTAAATTATGTTTTGCAACGACGTGGCTTATTATGGGCCCCACTTAAACAAATAGTGTCTTCAACCGTAATTTATGACATTGGGTAATAAAATAAAAAACGATTCGATTAGAGTTGTGAACTCCGGTGTAGTTTCTTTCGCATTTCATCACTTTCATAAAAATGTAAGAAATGCACCACCTTTTATTCAGTTTTCTTAGTTATCGTCAATTTATAGATATATTTTCAATAAAAATAGAGATAAAAGAAGAGCATTTGCTTGGGAAAGTTTTGCTAGGTTTATCAAAATTTTGGGACGTTGAAAGTGAAATAAATGAGATGATTCATGTGAGGTGTCCCATTGGTCCTTTGCTGTTTATTTTTCGGGCGCCCAAGGTTTTTTTTGGGCATGTTCTGAGTTCCTCCGAGGTTATCGTTGGTCTGTACAAACGCTTGCGTGTCAGTACGGTTTGACTTGGAACGCTTCGTACATATCATGTCCGCAAAGCGTTTACTTTTCGTACGGACAAGTGGCTCATATCACGACACGCTAGTTGACGTAGGCTAGCGTCACGTGCCAGTTCACGGCGGACAAAAAAAATGTATCATTTTCATACCATATCGTTTTCTTTTTTCAAGTGTGAACCACGCAATTGACCTTTTGATTATTTTTTTCTTTTTAATCCGCGAAGCAATCGTTCCATCTAGCTCTGTAGATGGCCACCCACATGAGGAGAGTGGTTATTTAAAGTGCGTTTAGAATGGCTACGTCTGGATGGTATACATTCGTCCCATGATGTACCACCACAAAAATTTGTACACGTTGCAAAGGCTATGTGTCTTCGGACAAGGTGGACGCGAGCCCACCAAAATCCACGAGAAAATCTTTGTCGGAAGATATCTCGTCACGCTTCTTTGTCACGTTTAATTATAGTTGCAAGCGACCCGGTGCTTTGCCCTTTGGTTGCCAATGGGCCTTTCGTTTGTGTACAGTACTATGTAAAATGCGATAGTACTCTATCTATTATGTACGAACATCTTACGTGACGCCATTATTGAAATTAGGGTTCTGCACGGTTTGTAGGTTGTCGGTTCGCAATCTCGCGTCGACGGCATTTTCTGCGGTTTCCATACAATACATTTTGTTGGGAGTACGGCAAAATGTATCATTAATGATAGACTCTATAAGTTACACGACCGCTGAGGTCGGCCGTGGGATTTGTTACTACAATTTGTCGGTTCGTAGGTTGACGCCCACTAAGTACAAGCGCCAAATACACTCCCCCACTTAATCGCAACACGTAAACTGTACATGACATCTTTCCTACTGCTTACAAGATACCCTCTAAAAAGTTTGCAGTGAAAACCCTTGTAAATGACTTCTGGACATAACCACGTGTCGCTTTCTAGTTTTCGTAATCTTTATCAATCTCCAAGTGCACTCTATTTTTGTCCCAAACGATCGCTTCAAGCTCAACAAAATCATCCAAACTTCTATACAGTACAGTACAGTACATCAAATTACAGTACACCGTCAATCGCTATTAGAGTAAAGGAATAAATAGCGTAAAAAAAAATTAATGTTATTAGCACTAATCGGGAATTTTTTTTTTTTGAAAAAAAAAATATATTCTAATTAATCCCTAACTGTTATTTGGGTTGTCCTGAATAATAAATACCCGCCCTTTGAATTTCTACAGTAATATGTGTATCCGTACAAAGTCTGACAATTTGTACGCCGTGGCCTTGTTCACACGGTCAACGGACGAACATATGAGAACGTGATTTTTGTCGACGAGTTTGCATCTCTTTCTTCTAGTGCACATTCACATGTGTGCGCAATAATGTTAAGTGTCTTTTTATGCCTTTGTAATTCAAAAAGTACCATTTCGTACGAAAATATCCTGTCCGTATGCCACACTATTTCCATCGCAGTGTACTTTCCTTATTAACGTTAATTGAAAAAAAAACATAATTAAAATAATGGAAAAAATAGAATTATGGATTGTATTTCGGGTTTTTTTTTTTAAAGGGCACCGAATTGGCGTTATACTCTTATAGCGATTGACGGTGTACTGTACAGTACACTGTGAATCGTTATTAGCCTTATGTACGCTATATAGGCACCCCAAATTTTGACATTGATTCCTTAAATATAATAAATTACAATATTTAAGGACGTGGACCATAATCTGCCACGTCTCTTGGCACTAAATTAGAATGAATGACGCTAATATTTTCTTTTCACTTATAATTTCTATACGCTAATAACGATTCAAGGTGTAGTTATGATGCTACAAAACATGTTGTGTATTCCGTACAAACCGGCCCGAGATGAACTAACTATAGCCGTCCGACGAGCTGCTACTTGCTGAACTTACAACTGTAGCGTCCTTTTCGGACTTGGCGGTTTCGTCACCGAAATTGGTCGTCACCATAGTTCAAAAGTAGGTGACCGTACGCCCATACAATATGCCTATTGTACGCAAAGCATACAATATGCCCTAAAGACCCATATTGTATTGGCCGCAAAATAAAATAAAATAGGAACAGGGTTGAGTTGCACATCGATCGATAGAAAATTAAAAGTCGTGTCTAAATTTTGAAAAACATTCGGACAAATTTTTTTTTTCTGTGAGTTTTGAGGTATTTTTTATTTAAACCGTCAGATTTGGACGATCGGACGGTCGCTGATCAAAGTAGCGATCTAAGAAGATCACATGAAAAGCCCATAACACAACTTACTATAGGACTTACGTCCGCGTTTTTTTTTTTTTTTGGGTTTTCTTTCCCGCAGAATGTTTTCTTTCCCGCAGAATGTCATCCTACGCCGTGTCAGCTCGCTAAAAAAATTCGTCCGGCGGAGTGCGCTGTACTTTGATCATACGTCAGATTCGTACGTTCGTAGAAGAGTGTGCACAACGCACACACATACAGTATGCCTACTCTGCGCGAGTCAAGTTTAAGTTTTGTGCGTCTACCAAAGGCCTACCATAAAAACGCTACTTTTGAACTATGGTCGTCACACTATCCCGTAAGTTTACGCAATCACGAAACGCCACGTGTCACCTGCTGTACATTCTCTAATGCGCCAACTGACGCATCTCCAGTGACATCTGTCACTAGTACCCTATGGCAATCCAAGTCACTATTCTTTGAAAATATACATTCCCCTTCTGCATTCAGTGTATAAAGTATTGTACCGTAGTCTTTAGTTCTCCTGTCGATCAATATTTTTTTTCTTTTTTTTTTTTGTAGCTTTCAATACGCACACTTCCTTTATATACGACTATGTGCCATTTTTTGTGATTTTCGAGGAAGAATTTGGGGGAAAAGAAGATGCACTGTTTACTTTTTAAGGTTTTCTGAAGGTTGGGAGAGCTCTTTTCTATTAGGACAGAGAGAGGGAGAGAGAGAGACAATCGTGAACATGGACTAAATGTGGATTGTTAATTGAATTGTAGGGAGGAATTCCTTTCGATGAGTGATAAAATGAGAGACTATACTTTGGTCGATTTGGGAGTTCGATGCGAGGATTCGGCGACAGGTCCCTCGGTTTGGGAGATGGACGATCCAAATCTTCTGAGGAGGGAGAGAGTTGAGAAGATCGCGAAGGCAGCGGCTGAGGCTGTGAGGAAGTTGGAGACCAAGAGAGCCGCAAAGGTGGGAGAGAAATCTTGGGGTTTTTGAAGAAGTTTTGAAGGAGTTGTGAAAGGGTTTTGATTGATAGGAGTCTCAACTATGTGTGTTTTTTAGGTAGGATATAGTTTGGGGTTTTCGAGGAGTCGTGAAGTCTCAAGTTTCAGTATTTTCGCTTTATTAAAAGAGACTGGAAAAACTGTAAATCGATTAAGTTCACGATTATTGTGAGTCAGAGAGAGAAATGGTTTCTGAAATATATCTGAGAATAAAACGAGAACAAAAAGGTGGGAGACAACCAAATTTTTAATATTGATTTTAGGATAGTCAGTTGGAAACAAAAATATTGTGTGTTGTGAAACATAAGAAATGATTGTTGAAATTGTTATTACGAAGATGAATCACGATCTTTATTTGAAATAATTTTCAAATTTGAGTTAAATACTTTCACCGGCTTAAACTGTCTATACTATTACTTACACCGTTTATCGTATATTACAAGTCGTATTGTTTTTGTGATAAACGATAGCAAGTTTCCCAATTTTTAGTAATCCACTCCAGTTCTGTATCGACTCTTAAGGTTTCGAAGTTTCTTCGATACCCTTGTGTGTCCCTCACGGTAATAGTGGTCTGTTGATAATAACGATTCTCTTATGGTTTATGAAATTAATAAAGTTTATGAAATTAATAAAGCATATGAATCGGTTGCTAGTTCTAACTGTTATATTAAAATGTAGTATAACAGCTAGTTATAATTGTTATATAAGAATAAGTATAACAGTTATTTGTAGGTGGTGTGCTATATATGCTACAACAGGTACAGTAGTTATGACTGCTACATTAAATTAATTATAATAATTATATCTAACATACATATAATATATATTATAGCAACCGGTAATAAGTGCTATATTATATTTATTTTAGAAATTTTATCTAACTGCTGTATTATACATATTGTAAGGGCTAGTTATAACTGCTATACTATACTAATTATAACAACTAGTTATAACTGTTCTAATATATTGATTATAACGGTTATATCTAACTGTTATATTACATTATTCATAACATCTAGTTATAACTGTCTTATTATTCTAAATATAGCAGTTACATCTAACTGTTATATCATATTTATTATAACAGGTAGATAAATATGCAGTTTTATCTACCTGTTATATTTTATAAATTATAACAGCTATATCTAACTGTTATTTATACTACATAAGACAGCTAGTTATAACTGTTATATTTTATTTATTATGACAGTTGTTATATCTAGATGTCGCATTTTTTTAGGCATAACAACTAAATCTGGCTGTTATATTATACTAAATATAACAGCTAGTTATAGCTTCTATGTTATATTTATCATAAAAGTTATATCTAACTGTTATATTTTATTAACTAAACAGTTATATTTATCTGTTAGATTATGGTAATTATAACAACTATATGTAGGTGGTATATTTTATTAATTTTAACAGCTATATCTAACTATTATATTACACTAAATATGACAGCTAGTTATAACCGTAGTATTTTATTTATTATAACAGTTGTTACATATAACTGTTGTATTATACTAAGCATAACAACTGTATCTAGCTGTTATATTTTATTAATTATAACAATTATATCTAACTGCTATACTATGTTAATTATTACACTATAATAAACTATTACTTAATTAACAGTAATATCTAATTGTTGTTTTGTATATATTACAACTTTAATACCTAACTGTGATAATCTGTTAATTATTACAATGTTAACTAACTGTGACATTATATACATTATAACATTTATATCTAAACAGTTATATCTAACTGCTATACTATACATATTATAGCAGGTTTAATCTAACTGTTATATTATTATAGTTATAACTAGTTATATATTATATATAGTCTAACTATTATAATGTGTTGATTTTTATAGTGAGAATTAACTAATACATTATACATATTTTAACATTTATATCTAACTGGTATGATGTGTTAATTGTTATGATGCGTTAACTAACTATTACATTATATTTTTTATAACAGTTTACATAATATTTTTTATAACAGTTTACATTATATTTATCTTAACAGTTAAAATTAACTGTTATATTATGTTAATTATTACAAGTATTATAAACTTTTACATTATAGAATTGGGCAGGTGAGATAAAGAAGCAAACGGGAGGACATGGATGAAAAAACGTTGAATCAAAAAACGTTTTTTCAATTGTTGATGTTTTAAATGTTGAAACAACTACTGTTTAATAATTAAAATTTTAAAATTTTGAAAAAAAGAACGGGCCAAAAAAAAATGGGCTGAAGAATGTTTCGTGTCCCGTTTCCTTCCGTAAAGTTTTAATTTTCAGTGTAGCGTTGCGTTCGCAGTTGGCGATGCGCCTCGCGGTGCGAGGCGTCGTTACTTGAAAAGCGAATGGGGGGCGACGTGGATCTCTCACAATGCGCGAAACGGACCTCGGAGGTTCACAGAGCCCGAAAAACGCAAGGTTGAGTATTGTACCGTCCAGTATTGTACTGTATTATATTCCCCGCGCGTCCCGCGCATGGAGTATCGTATAGAACCGTTTCGATTTCTGCGATTGAGAGATTTTTGCGATTGCGTGTTAGTGCTTCATAACTTGGTCTCACTTTTGCCAATTTCAGAGCCCCTGTTGGAATATCATGGATCAAGATTTTGCGTTGATGAGAATGATAACATATATGAATTATTTTATATCTTGATTATATTGACAGCTGAAATATACTCGGTTCACGAAATAGAAGTGGTCACATCTTGAAAATCACCTTTGTTGCATTTCGGCATTGAACATGTAGTTGCAATTTTCTAGCTTCGAGGTTATTAACTTGTTTGTTGTTTCAACAGATAGTCCGAAGTCCTTTTGTCAAGTTAATTTGAATGTTAAAAATGAATGGTAATGGCAACTCACTCAGTCTTGTGTGTGCCATTCCCAAATCAGATGTGGCTTGCATGGACTAAAAGCGTTTGCCACAAATTGATTCACATTGCTTTTTATTTTAAAATATTCATCCAATTAGTTTAATTCCGGGTTAGTGTGAACCATAATAGTGCGATCAAACTGTTCATTGTATCTAGCATGTGTCATTTGGGGAAAGTTTACGAGGCCAGTTAAAAAGTTCATCATTTTATATTGCACCTTCCTTTAGTATGTTATAACCTATTTTTAAACTTCCCTTTCGAAAATAACTTTTGCAAGAAAGGCAATGACTAAATGGCTAATATCTGCTTGTACATGGGATGAAATGGATGGCAGGTTGGAATACAAAATAGACAAAAATAAGCAGTTTATTCATGCATTATTTTGTCACATGCAACATCTTACTCGGCGTGGATGCCATCATACAGCTCTTCAAATTTGCAAGCTTCTTCTTTCTTTAGATCTTGAGGATTCGGGTCAGTTTTTAATAAGCACACATTTTCGTGGAAACCACGGTGTTTTTTCTGCCTTTGTTTGTATTTTTTTTTCGTTTGTTTCTTTCTTTCTTTGTTCATTTTTTTTTTGTTTGTTTCTGAATTTGCCAACTGTCGATTCGTTGCAAGTGTGGGAACTCTGCTGGCCTTAACGGTGGTAAGCATTTCCGTCCTTATCCTCCGCTATGTGACGCCGATATCACAACAGCCGCCTCCACGTGTCAAAGTCGCAAAACTGCTACCTGTCCCTGTCTGTGCTCACCCTATACCGTCCCCTAGACCTCGGGCCTCTCTTCCTCTGCCACGCTCTCCCTATACCGGCCCCTAGACCTCGGGCCTCTCTCCCTCTGCCACCTGGCAGTCCGGATGTCTCCCAATAGTCACGAAGAGAAGGGAGCGAATAGAAGGGAGAGAGGAGGGGAGAGAGGAAAAGAAAGAGGAGAGTGAGGCCGAAAAGACTAGTGGTGTGTTGATAGAGGCTCCCACGAATGGTGGTATGCCAGCTGGCGCCTATGTGGCAGTTTCCAATTTGGGGAGATAGAGCAAGGAAGTTCAAGTTCCTAGTATGGCAGGTGAAGGAGGAGAGGGGGAGAGGGAGAGAGAGAGAGGAAGCGGGAGAGAGAGGTAGGGAGGTGAGCGGGAGAGAAGAGGAGAGAGGAAGAGAAGAGGGAGAGAGGGGAGAGCTAGAGAGAGGAGAGGTAGAGAGGGGAGAGGTAAGTAGATAGGGGGAGGAAGTGGGAGACCGTGGCTGCCTTTTCAGAGCAGTGATGGAATAGTGAATCCTGTCCTCTGATTGGTCGGTGAGTTTTTTATATATATTTTATATATTTATATATACAAATATATATTATTTTTCTCAAAGATACGTGTGTAAGGGTTTTAGGGGCTTGATTAGAACATTATTGTTACGTGATTAAAGGTTTATAGGGGTGTGATTAATACCCAATTTAGGATTTTAGATTTTTTTTTAGTCACTAAAATTTTTTAGGATTTAAAAAATAAAGCATTTGTCATGTTTTTCCACATAAACAAAAATATAAGTAATACTTGCTTACTTGCAAGAAACATCATAAAAAAAAATATTCAATTTATCGCCAAAACAAAGTATTCAAAGTATTTGTATTGTATTTCATAAAAAGAAAAAAAAGTCAATGTATGTAATGTTGGTCATATAGAAAAAAACAAAGTAATCAAGTATCACTGAAACAAAGTAGTTAAAGTATTTGTGTTGTATTTAAAATATATATATATATATACATATATATATAAGTATTTAAAGTAATCAACATATTTTAACTGTTAAAAAATATAAATGAAAATACGTGGTTGTAGCGCATTCTGACCCATTGAATAAGAGGCATGTCAAAAACTTTAGAATAAAATATGGTTTATTGTATTTGCGAACAAGGGATAGACTATGCATTCGTGAAATGGGAGACTTAAGAAAACAACTTTTACAGGAAGCCCATGAGCATTTAGGACATATAGGTCGAGATAAAACTCTTAGTTGGTTGCAGAGTAGATTGTTTTGGCCCAAGATGTCAAACCAGGTGTCGAAACCATGGAAATTTGTGTCCTTTGCCAACAGAGTAAACCTAGTAACCAGAAACCTAGAGGTCTCTTAAAACCTTTATATATCCCCGAAAGACTATAAGAAATTGTTAGTATGGATTTTATTCTCACGGTTGCCAGCTACATTTTGAAAAAATGACAGTATCATTGTCGTAGGTGATAGGTTCAGTAAATGGCAATCTTTATCCCTTGCAAATCTACTCATTCACTTGTAGATATTGCAAAGTTATATTTTGACAACGTGGTTAGACATGAAGGAGCCCCCTTGTCTATAGTCTGTGATAGGGGGTCTAAATTTACGTCTGCATTTTGGAAAGAATTGCAGCAAAATTTAGGCACTGAATTAAAATGAGTACCTCTTATCACCTTAAGACGGATGGACAGACAGAAAGATAAAACTTACACAGGAGGAAATGCTTATGATTGTTTATAGTGGAATTTAGAACAGGTGGGAATCTAAACTTCCATTAATGGAATTTGCATACAATCCTTGTAAACATGCTAGTACGGGATTCTCACCATTTGAAGTTGCATACGGATACCAACCCACAGAAGCATTAGACTTAGTGATAGGGGTCACTCAAGAGAATAGAGGTTCAGGAACAGAGTTTTAGAAATACATTAAAACAGTTTGGAAAACAGTTGAGGAAACATTATTCGAGGCACAAAGAATGCAAGACTTAAATACTAACCACAAACAGGGTGATTAGATGGTAAGCACAAGTGACAAGGTTAGGCTTTCAACAACTCATTACAGGTACAAGATCAAGGGACAATCGGATCCTACGGGGAAATTTGCTCCTAAGTATATTGGACCATTTGTTGTAATCGAGATGATATCGTCATGTGTACTGTTCTAGATAATGCAGAAATATGTCATTTGTTCCATTTAGATCATTTCGAAATTTGTGGCGATTACCATCCACAACAATGTCAAAAAATGTTAATTGTACAAATCTAACGAGACTAAAACATGCAGCTTGAATGATTCAAAATAATGCCCAAAAGTTTGATTTTAGGACGCAAAACCACAAAATTAATAAAAGGAGGATGTTTTTTGGACGCTTCGGTTATATATGATGTGAAGGCGGTCAGGATCTTTCCACAAATTAATGTGAAAAATGTGAATTCAAACGAGAATTTGAATGCGAATTTGAACGCGAATTCGAAATTCAAATGTGAATGAGTGAAACCTCATGTGAATGCAAATGGGAGTTTTTCAAGGAAAATTGAAGTTCCATTTCAATGTTTTGCAAGATTTTTGATGAGGTGAGAGAATTGTGGAGGAAGGAAAGTTTTGCTAATTGTGGTAAACAAATGAGATACTATTCCGTCAAATGACAACAGTAGTTAGTGTTGGGTATCGGGTAAATTCATATCGTTATACTTTCGATATTCAATATATTTTGAAATCGATTGAGTAAAATCCTTGATATATTGTACCGAGAGTGTAACAGTAATAGTGGATCGAACGGAGTTGTAAATGGGTATTTAAAGGTTAGGATAATAAAGTTATGAATTTGGAAGACGTCCGCGAAAGAATCGCGCGATTTGAAGTTTTAATTGAAAAGATATAGCAATGGGTGTATTTAGGTGACAGCGCGGGGTCAAACTAACAAGTGGGTATCATTGAAACGGGTTTATGGTCAAATTAGTACTGAAATTTTGAGTGTACGTTTCATAAAGTACTAATGAAACATTTAGTCGTTTAGTGCGCATGATTGTTTGTTTCGTACAATTTTTAGTACGAAACGTCACTTTCACTTAATGGAATTTCGTAGGTAGTTTCGCGCGCGAAATTTTCGACGCATGTTCGTGCGAAGTCGCGTTTCGTTTGGCGCGCACATTTGCACGTAAATGTTATGTAGTGAAACATAGCGTTTGATTGGTTGGTAAGTGCTACGTAGTTAGTAAGAGATTTCACACGTTTTTGCATTGGTCAGTCTTAGTCCTTGCTGATCAATGATTATCCCACGTAAAACCTGTTCAACGGAGCGTTGACTCTGGCCTGGCTGGTCAAGGGCGATGATGGATAAATAGTGAAGTGGTATGGCTAGTCAAGGGCGATGATGGATAAAAAGTGAAGTGTAACAGAAGAGTAGAAATATTTTCCTTTGGAAAAGTTTGTGGAAATTCTAACTAATCTTGGTCTTGAGCGATTAAAACCAAATTGGAGCAATGGCATTTTTGCACTGAAATCTCTTACAAACTAAGTAGTGTTTTAGTAGTTAATGTTGTTCTACAACCACCGGTGCAGGTGGAGGAGCAGCAGTAGTAGTAGAAGTAGACATGATACACTCTCAGAAGCTATCAAGAATCCGACCAAACAGTTGTTCTTAAGTGCTCACCAATTCTTATACAAGCATCCAAACCTCACAAAACTCTATCAGAATATAGAGTAGCATAAACACTGACAACTCCCAAAGTTTCAGCACAATTGACCCGACAACACTCAAGATATAATACTCAAAAGTTTCCCAAAAATTGTCTGCAGTTTTACTACTAGGAAGTTTGGATACATAATATGTTCTGAGTCCTAAGTTTTGTACTTGTGTTGAACTGACAATACCAATGTACTTGAGTGGTACGTCAAACCACCAAGCTACCACTAATCTGAGCTACCACTGAGCCATCACTAAGCTACCACTAAGCTATAACTAAGCTGATTAGAATCGTATCTATCGCAGTTGCTCTATTCTGTACAGAATCACATTAAGAATATCAGACGCTGCGTTTTCCGTACGGACCATATCAAATATAATCGTGGTTGCAATGTCCTGTCTGTGTTGCAGCTTCGCTGCTGTGGTGCTCTGTCTGTATAGCAGCTGCGCTGCTCTGTCTATATAGCAGCAGCGCTGCTGCGCTGCTCTGAGACTGAAATATTTCCAAAAGACAACACTCCCCTAAAGTTTTAGACTCAGTATACCAGCGCAGCTGCGATGATAAACTAGCGCAGCATCGCAGCATAGCAATATAGCAGTTAGCAAGTCATCCAGTCCTACTATATCTCTATGGTGGACTTATCGCAGAGTGGCAGTATAGCAGTGCAGCAATTCAACTATTCACTTAATCTCACTGCGTCCCTACAATACTTCAGCTTAGGAGCAGGAAGAGCTTTAGTGAGCATATTTGCAATCATTTTTGCATCTGGCAAATAACATAATTTAATCACTCTAGAGAACACTTTTTCTCTTACAAAGTGTAATCGTACATCCATATGCTTGCTTTTGAAGTGATGACATGGGTTAGAAGCAATGGCAATGGCAGCCTGGTTATCACACCATATCACCTGTGGACCAAGTTGCATGTATCCTTGTTCTTGTAACATAGATTTTACCCATAAGAGTTCTTTGAGGGTCGAGCTTGCTGCATATATTCTGACTCCATTGTCGATTGTGCTGTCACCTTTTGAAGTTTGCTGCTCCAGCAGCAAGTTTCGTTCCCAACTTGTAGAACTAATCCCGTGGTGGATTTCCGGCTTGGCATATCACCATAGCTTGCATCACTCCACGTTTGCAGTTTTACTTCTCCTCCGCCTAGTGTGAGTTTGAGGTCTTTGGTTCTGGCCAAATATCTTAAGACTCTCTTTGCTGCATCAAAGTCAGATTTTCTCGGATTCTCTAGACTCCTGCTCAGTACCCCGACTGCTGCAGCAATGTCAAGAAGGGTACAATTCATGAAATATATTAAGCTTCCCACTATCTGTCTTTAAGGTATTTGTGTCATAAAAAAATTCAACCCTGATTCTAAATACTCGCTAACAATGACACCTGGTTCTGTCTCTTCTCCCTCTAACTTCTGCCGAACCTCCATTGGAGTTAGACATCCTTTTGCCCCCCGCATTCCGTACTCATCTAACATGTTTCCAATAGCCTCCTTTTGAGTCAATTTTATTACTTTCTTATTTTCTGCCCCTCTCTACCTGAATAACCAAAACATATTTTGCCTCACCGAGGTCTTTCATCTCGAACCGTGAGTTTAGAGCAGTTTTGATTTTGTTAATTTCAGCCATTAATTTGCTAATTAATACTAAATCATCTACATACACCGCTATATACTCTATCCCATTTTCACCCTTTAGAAGTAGACAAAGTGATCAGAAAAAATCCTTTGAAATCCTAGGCTAATTAGGAAATCATCAAGCTTCAGATTCCACTGTCTAGGGGCCTGTTTTAGGCCGTATAGAGATTTTAGCAACTTGCATACTAAGTGCTCTTTTCCATGTTCCACATACTTTTCAGGCTGCTGTATGTAAATGGTCTCTTCTAGTTCTCCATGCAAAAAGGTCGTCTTTACATCCATTTGATGCATTTCCATATCTTCTATAGCAGCTAGAGACAACAAAATCCTAACTGTCGGAAATCTTACAACCGGAGAAAATGTTTCTTCAAAATCGATTCATTCCTTTTGATTATACCCCTTTGCCAGAAGTCTGGCCTTATAACGTTCAATGGTGTTTTCGGGATTTAACTTCACTTTGAATACCCATTTGTTGCCGATCGTTTTTCGGTTCGGAGGAAGGTTCACAAGCTCCCATGTTTGAGCCTCCATGATGGACTTCATTTCGTCGTTTGCTCCCTCGATCCAGTGATTCCGTTCTGGTGATGAGAAGGCCTCCTGAATGGTCAAAGTCTCCCTTGAGGCTGCCGAGTAGGCAAAGTGAGAACTTGCTTGCAGGCGGCTGCTGGATCTTCTTCCCCCCGGAAATTTTGAGGCTGAGATCGTAGGATGCCGCGCATTGCGCTGGTTGCGATCTATGTGGATTGACCGTTGTTGGTCTGGTTGGAACTGAACTTGTTGAGGAACTTGGAGAGATTCTGACTACGGAGTCACTACTGGAGAATGTTGCATCTTTGGGACAATTTCTTGCATGCAATCCAAAATGACATATTCCTGTACCTTTTGCAGTTTTTGTTGCTCTGTCATTTTAAATAAATTTACAGAGTCAAACTCATCCTTTAAAATAATATTCCGAGCTACAACTATTTTTTGCCTCTCAAACACAAAGACTCTATAACCTTTTGAGTGATCGTCATATTTTAACAAAATACCTGGTAGTCCCTTCGGTTCCATTTTCCATCTATCTGTGGACATATCCAATATAAAGCATTGACTACCAAAGACTTTGAAATGGCTAACATCTGGTTTGCTACCTGTCCAGATCTCGTAAGGAGTAGTGTCTACCGATCAGGATCCAATCATATTCTTAATATAAACTGCACAATTTAGAGCCTCAGCCCAGAATTTCGGATCCACATTTTTATCTGCGAGCATCGACCTAGAGCTCTCCGTGAGAGTTCTATTTAGTCTCTCCGACACCCCATTTTGTTCCGGTGAATATGGAACAGTCAATAGATGACTAATACCTTCCTCGAGTAAAAAGGTTTCAAATTCTTTCGATGTATATTCACCACCATTGTCCAATCTGAGCTGCAAAATAGGTAAATTATGAAGTTTTTCAACCCATGTTTTATAGTGTTTGAAGTGACCAAACACTTCACTCTTCTCCTTCATGAAGTAAACTTTTGTAAACTTGGAGAAATCGTCTATGAAGGTGACCATATATTTCATCTCCCGGGCAGATGGAACCTTCGCAGGACCAAAAACATCCGAATGAATTTGTTGCAACAGTTTCGTTGACCGATGCTCAGACTCTTTAGGAAATGGCAATAAGTGGATTTTGCCTAAAGCGCAACCATCACAAGTTTTGACCGGCTCATTTGTGATTGATACACCCTCTATTTTTCCAGCAAGGACCATTTTCCTCAAACTATCATAGTTGACATGGCATAATCTTTTATGCCACAACTCATTTGAGTGCAAAACACCGGAGTACAAAACATCATTCTCCTTCGTATTAGCCATATCCATGCGATACATCTTGCTACTATCTCTAGTACCTGCAACCGCAACCGTGCCATTTTTGCTTACAACCTGCCGACCATTTTTCAAATTAACCTCAAAGCCTTTACTCTCTACCAACGACGTAGAAAACAGATTTTTCTAAAAGTCACGCACAAATAAAACATTGTGAAGAGTCTTTTCAATTGCTTTTCCTTCTACATCAACTAGCAAGGACACATCACCCATAGCACGAGTTTGGACACTCATTCCACAGGCATAATAAATATTTTTCTCCGGCGTTGCTTTCAGATTTTTGAAGATGGCCTTGTTCTAACACATGTGGGCTGACGCTCATGTATCCATTATCCATCCAAGGTCCTTCGCGCCCTCCATTGCTGCCGCCATAGCGAATAGATCCGTGTTGTCCTCCTCAGAAAATGTCAGAGTCTCGTCTTGGAGTGATGAAGAGGCTTAAAACAGTGCATTTCCACGAGGTGTAGGCCTCGTGAAGCTTTTGTAAAACTGACTTTGTTCCCATCGCGGCTTGTATAAACCTGTATCGTTAGCTTGTTTAAGTTTAGGACAGAATTTGTATCCATGACCTCTCTCACTACAATAAAAACATGCATTGTTTGATTGTCTATTTCCACCCTGATTAAACTGTTTGAACTGGTGAAACTGATTACGTTGCTGATTAAATTGACCTTTCCTCCCAAAGTCTAAATTAAAAGCCTCTACTTGCTCAGCTTTGAGAATATTAGATGTAGCTTCCTCCTCTAGTAAAATATTGATGGCTAACTGTAAAGTCCAGCTAGCTTTATCTTTCTGTTTGAGCATGTCAGATGCTACTTTCATACTACGAGGGAGACCCCTCATGAGCAATGCTGCCTGTTGAAACAGAGGAAACACCCCACCTGCGCAAGCATGTGCATCTACAAGGATACGAAATTTGTTAGAATATTCAGCCATTGTACCGCCAGTGTACTTATAGTCCCAAATTTTTCCAGCCAATAGAAGCTCTTTCTGGACATTAGCCTTTTCATAATTACTTTTAAGGGATTTCCAGATATCAATTGTTTTTTTCATTTTTATCCGAGACATAGCTAAGTCCTCAGATATACAAAATTTCAGAATAGAACGAGCTTGCGTATTTTTCTTAGACCATGACGGATCAGATTCATCCAGCGAACCATCCAATATATCCAAAAGATTGACATTCTCAAAATGTGTCTCCACCATATCCGCCCAGTAAACATACTTATCCCCGGAAAAGATAGGAATTCTTGATGACATGCCCATAACATGTTGTTCTACAACCACCGGTGCAGGTGGAGGAGCAGCAGTAGTAGTAGAAATAGACATGATACACTCTCATAAGCTATCAAGAATCCTACCAAACAGTTGTTCTTAAGTGCTCACCAATTCTTATACAAGCATCCAAACGTCACAAAACTCTATCAGAATACAGAGTAATATAAACACTGACAACTCCCAAAGTTTCAGCACAATTGACTCGACAACACTCAAGATATAATACTCAAAAGTTTCCCAAAAATTGTTTGCAGTTTTACTACTTGGAAGTCTGGATACATAATATGTTTTGAGTCCTAAGTCTTATACTTGTGTTGAACTGACAATACCAGTGTACTTGAGTGGTACGTCAAACCACCAAGCTACCACTAATATGAGCTACCACAGAGCTATCACTAAGCTACCACTGAGCTATAACTAAGCTGACTAGAATCGTATCTATCGCAATTTCTCTATTCTGTACATAATCACATTAAGAATATCAGACGTTGCGTTGTCCGTACAGACCATATCAAATATAATCGTGGTTGCGTTGTCCTGTCTGTGTTGCAGTTGCGCTGCTCTGTCTGTATAGCAGCTGCGCTGCTCTGTCTATATAGCAGCTACGCTGCTGCGCTGCTATGAGACTGAAAGATTTCCAAAAGACAACAATGTATACTAATAAAGGTAAGTTTAATTAACATCTAATAATCATAATATACTACCGTTTGAAAAAGTGTAGGATACGGTCGGTGTCCGACTGTACAAATTGTAGTGATGCGTTAGTAACAGATTCGCGGTATAGTGTACGGTTAACGTGGCGTGATGTGACGCGATCGCACGCGCCAAAACTAAAAGTACGATACTGTATGTAAGATATATTTATGAGTATTCAATAATAAAATACTTAATATAAAATTAATACATATATAACTTTAATATAATACTTATATAAATAACATTAAATATAACAATATATTAATATAATTTAATTATTAATAATTATTTCACGTGCGAGCGCAATTTTTTTAAATCATTATTTGTACCTTTTTACAATTTTTTATAGCGAAACCTATATTAGATTATTTTACGCTAATCAACCCTTACCTTAAATAGTATAATGAAAAATTCAAAATCATTTACTCTATTTAACGTGAGAGACTCGAAAATTAGGGCGACCGAATTAGCGTTATTTACTGTAATTACGATTCGCGGTGTAGTGTAAGGTTAACGTGGCGTGATGTGACGGGATCGCACGCGCCAAAATTAAAATTACTATACACCGTCAATCGCTATTAGAGTAAAGGAATAAATAGCGTAAAAAAAAAAATAGTGTTATTAACACTTAGGGTGAAGTTCCATCATACGTTTCTGCAATTGTACGGCAAACTCTACAGACCGGGTCAATTGAGTCGATGTTCCATCACGTAGAGTATGTGAGCCACGTGTTCTAAACTGACTGGCGCCACGCAATCTGCGATCCGATAGTGAATATCTTTCAGATTTTTAGCACCGACAAACTTAGCTTCAAATCTTGACTTGCGTACCATGTACCTACGTACGAAGTAATGATAGGACAAAACTTTTATACTTTTTGCACACTCCAGTCTGTACGCCAGCTCATTTTTTAGGGTTTCAATTTTCGAAAATAACGAAAGTCCTTTGAGAGAAATAGTGTGACGAACAAAAGTTACCGAAAATAGCGTGACGGGAGAATGTTACAAAATTTCGTTTTTATTTTCGGTTGTATTTTGGAAACCGCGTGTGATGTGCAAATCTTAAGATTTTTCGTTGGTTTTCCATCATGACACGTAGCTTAATCGTCCAGCGTGTCACGATTTTTTTGTTTTGTATCTGCCAACCCACCTCCTTGAGGTGGGTTGACAGTTACAAAATAAAATGAAGCGAACTCCTCGCAGGTGAACATCCGACGGCCATTATTACCTCCAAGACCTTCGGAGAGTATTGGCAAGATTCTCTGTAATGTTGTTTTTCGTATAAAAACAAAATAGGCGGTACGATTTGGTACGGAAGGTCGAGGATTTCTGTAAACTACGCCACTTTTCGCCTGATGGAACGTCACCCTTATTGGGAATTTTTTTATTTTGAAACAAAATATATATTCTAATTAATCCCTAACTGTAATTAGGGTTGTCTTGAATAATAAATACCCGCCCTTTCGATGTCTACAGTAATATGTGTATTTGTACAAAATCTGACAATTCGTACGCCGTCGCGCTGTTCACACGGTCGACGGACGAACATATGAGAACGTGATTTTTTCGACGAGTTTGCATCTTTTTCTTCCGGTGCACATTCATACGTGCGAGCACGATTCTACTAAATCATTATTTGTACCTTTTTTGTTTTTACAATTATTTATAGCTAACCTGCATTATATTTTTTTACTCTAATCAATCCTTACCCTAAATAGTATAATAATTTTTTTTAAATCATTTACTCTATTTAACGTGAGAGACTCGAAAATTAGGGCAACTGAATTAGCGTTATTTACTACAATTACTAGTGTTGTGTATCGGTAAAAAAGTTATCGCGATAACACCGATACCGATAGTTATCGGTTATCGAATAGTCAGATGTCTCACGTATACGAACCTGTTCCGTAACTATTTAACTGTGTATTATTACGGGAAACGCAGCACAGGAAGCTTTGGTTGCTCAACTGAACAGGATTTTTACGGCAACGCACGGAACTGTACCGGCTAACTGGTGAACGTGGAAGGGAAAAAGGACGGCGGACACAAAGTACAACGGACGTAAAACAACATTTTGCGCGCCGCCGAAATCGAACGGACTACTTGGAATGAGAGAATGCGAGCGGACGGCCAGCGTGAGCGCCGGCATCCCGGAATGGCTCTTTTGGCGGCTTCTGCCAAAGAAGCCGATTGATTGACACGTGGCAGGTCTCACGTGGATCTCGAGGAAGAAGGGACAAAGCCGTGGCGTCGGATGTGAAAGGTACATCGCTTTTTTGATTCGTACCAAAATTGTACAGACCTCATGGCGGCTACTGTAATTTCTGTCCGGGGAATATGACGTACAGTTGAATGTATAGGCTGTACATTTATATGTCCGGGCCGTACATATATCGCCAATAGTTATCGTTATCGGTGTTATCGCCAATAAATACCGATAAATATCGGCTAACGATAAATCGTATAGTATATCGATTATCGGGTACCCGAAAAAAGGTCCATATCGGTTATTGGCAAATCCTTACCGATACACAACACTAATAATTACGATTCGCGGTGTAGTGTACGGTTAACGTGGCGTGATGTGACGGGATCGCACGCGCCAAAATAAAAACTGCGATACTGTGCGTTACTGAACCGGTATTGATAACACGACACATCGTACGTCACGCCAACACTTAAAATGCGATAGTGTACGGATTTTCTGAACACGACAAAGTGGCGTGATGTGACGGGATCCCTCGCGCTAAATAAAAGGTACGATACTGTACGTTACTCTACCGAAATCGATAACACGACATTTTGCGCGATAACACGCAAAAAAAACAAAAACGATTGTACCACGTGTCTCTTTTCAGTACATCAAAATTGTTACTTGACAAAGCCAATCAAAACTTAAAACCCTCAACGGCTCAAGATCTTACACAAAATGATCGACGATCAATTATCGTTGTCACCAGAGACGAATGCGACTACAGTGCTTTTCCCTTTTAGAAAAAGGGCAAAGCAAAAAAGCAGCCGCTAGAAAAGGCAGAGCCGTCTGCGACGAGAAGGGGGACTTCGGTGGAACGATGACATGGTGAGATGGTACAGACTAGGTACGTTATCGCGATGACATTGTATTTTACATTGAAATTGGATGGTTTGTAAAATCTTTACCGATTCTCAATATATAAACTTAAGCTTACGTGGTCCATTCGCAACAAAACATGTATACGAAAGCTTGTTTTAGACATGACTCGTCCTAAATATTACAGCCAGTAAGCTGTACGGACAGCTACAGACAGCTCCCGATGGAATTAGACCTTATTCTAGGAAAAGTGAGGGAAAAAGATATTTTCCTTTCTGCCGTTACTTTGAAATAAAAAAAGGTCTTCCGACAAACATATTTCAGGTGTACGGACGCAATAATATACCACGCGTCGCAATTTTTACTTTCGGCATCCTGCACACGTTTGATCTAAACAAACGTACAATTGCCGTACTGGGTTCTTGCCTCGTACAAGACAAGAACGGTACAGGGTCTATTGCTCGTCACCCAGGTCCCCTGAAAATCACATAAAAAACAGCATATATGCACAACACCTTACACCTGTACACGTTAAGATATTTTGGATATCGTCAGACCCTAAAACGTCTATTTTGGATACTGATGAAGGGGCACTGCTGCCTCGTCAATGGATAGAGAATCCTGCCCGACAAAAGGTACATTTACGCGGAGAGACTTTAACGGCAATGAGGCCGTGTCTTCGTGTCATTCGATATTTTGGATCCAAGGTGGCTGAGCTTGTCGTTTCAGCAGCTGGCTTGAGTTTTTCTGCGCTCGTGGTTCTCCCGATTCCTACGATAACTTCCAAGATATTTTGCCATTTTGGAATGTTGTTTGATGAAAGATATTTTTGTAACGAAACTATTTGATCCGAGATGATCGCGAGACACTGCCGCGTGTAGTTGACGAGTCATAAATTGTATTTCTTGGCGAAGGCCGGGTCTCCATGTCGAATACGGAAATGAATGCTTCCCGTCATAATTTCATGTAGCCAGTAAAAATGGAAAACTTCAATCACTGCTTGTCCGTGTCTATTATAAAGTATTGTATATCGGGAAAATTCTTATTGCGATATAATCGATATTCGATATATCGGTTATCGAAATGACAGCAGTTCCGATATAGCGTTCCAAGACCAGCAAAAATTATCGCTATTTATTTGGTGGGAGGTGAGAGTCCGTACAGATTTAGTACGGCAATAATGTACGGTAACTGTACGGAACCTTCTCCCCGGGGTTTGGATTCTTTTTGGCAACCCGACGTTGCTCCGATATATAGCGATATAAATTTATTAACATATTTCGGGGCTATATATCGGTAAAATATCGCGATGTTGAGCTTCTCTATATATCTAGGCGATATATCGACTATCGGGTACCCCAAAAGAGGTACATATCTAATATGGGTAGGGGAGCCTCGATACAACACTACTATTTCCGTGGACGCCAATAACATCTATCACTGAGTAGGATTACATGACAGTTTCTAACAACGATTTTTTCGTACACAAACTCTATTAGTTTTAATGTGCCACCTTTTGAATAGGCTGACGAAAAAACTTAAAACTCCAAATAAAATAAAGGACCAAATCCATTTTCTGGTTTAATGTACGTAAACTCCATTCACCGAAGCGACATGTTCAAAAATGGTATACAGACGTTTCTGTTCCTGTAAAAGCTTTACTTTTTGGTGATTATTTAAAGACAATGGAAGGTTGTTTGACATTGAAGAGTGTTGTGATGCCAACTTGTAACTGCTTGCGCGGTCGTTAGGCAATTAAATTTGTTCTTTTTCTCAAGTACTTTTTTTTTCTCGTAGTGCGTGCAATGTAGTAGTTTGTATTAATAAGCTTGAGGAGTCCGCCTATTTATTTTTAAGTCATTTTTTCAACATTTGTGATTGGTTGTTTCGCGTGTAGTCAATGTGAATGCGTTACGTTCGCGTTTTAGGGCAAATGTCTTTACGTTGTAAAAAAAAAATAGGTTACGGTTTTCCACGAGCCTATGAGACCATTTGGAGATAAAATGGCAAAATAAGGTAAGAGACAAAAGTTGTATTATAAAATTTGTCATGTGCATACAAACTGTCATTTTTTTTCGGTTGACCAACAAGTCAACAAACTGGAAAATTTTATAAAACAAGACATTTTTCCAAGTATGATCGTTTAGGATTGGATTAGAGTCATCTTAAAGGCAAGCTCTGCGACGTGAAACTTTGTTGAATTATGGTTTCGCAAGTCTCCGTGAAACCATTTTACGCTAACATGGTAAAACGTGGATAAACACGAAACATAAATTTCATAATAATTCACCAACATATGCCGAGTGTCCTCTTTTCTTTACGGAATGTGAACTAAAATTTGGATGACAACCCAAAATAAGCATCAAAGGAAATACCTATATTGCATAACTTGTGATGGAAAAAGCATGAAGGTTAAAAATGAATAAAAAAACGGAAGAAAAGAACAACATTTGTTTACATGATTAAAGAGAAAATTAGCAATAGCAAAGAGAACAAACGAAAAGGACAACGTTAATTAAAACATCTACATGGTGCAAGTTATCAAATAATGGTAGCTTAAAATGGAAATTATTGACAAAGACACCCTGAGCGGTGTTGTGAGACACGTTTTGAAAAGTAGTCATCTCAATCAAAGTTAAATAATTAAATGAACAGACATTTTGGTACTCCAAATTTTGGGACCTGTATGGTACACCGCGAATCGTTATTAGTGTCAAAGTTTAAATAGCGTAAAAATAAAATTAGTGTTATTGATTCTAATTTAGTGCGAGAGACGTGGCAGGTTATGGTCCACGTCCTTAAATAGCGTTGCTATTTTATTTTCGAAAATCATGTATACTAATTGCGGAAAAAAAATAAAATTTTAAGAACCCAAAGTAGTGACTTTGACACTAATAACGATTCGCGGTGTAGTTTTTTAGGCTTTATGGAGGGCATGCGATAGTGAGGCGTGGAAAAACTTGAAAAGGGTTCCTATTTCGCACTTCACTTGTCGCATTTTTTCAACTACTACCTCTACTGGATTTTTGCCGTAAAGATTCACCCTTTACCGTTATAATATTTTTTGCGAATGAAGTTATTCATACTCCGAACGGTGGAAATCTATCAAGTAATGTACACCGTCAATCGCTATTAGAGTAAAGGAATTTTTAGTGTAAAAAAAAATTAGTGTTGTTAACACTAATCGGGATTTTTTTTTTTTTGAAAAAAAAAATATATACTAATTAATCCCTAACCATTATTTGGGTTGTCCTGAATAATAAATACTCGCCCTTTCGATGTTTACAGTAACATGTGTATCCGTACAAAATCTGACAATTCGTACACAGTCGCGCTTTTTACCCGGTCGACGGACGAACATATGAGAACGTGACTTTTGTCGACGAGTTTGCGTCTCTTTCTTCCAGTGCACATTCACATGTGTGCGCAGTAATATTAAGTGTTTTTTTATGCCTTTGTAATTCAGAAAGTACCATTTCGTACGGAGATATTATGTCTGTACGCCACACTATTTTCATCGCAGTGTACTTCCATTATTATCGCTAATTGAAAAAAAACCCTAATTAGAATAATGGAAAAAATAGAATTATGGATTGTATTTCAGGTTTTTTTTTTGAAAAAAGGGCACCGAATTAGCGTTATTTACTCTAATAACGATTGGCGGTGTACTGTACACCGCGAATCGTTATTAGTGTCAAAGTCACTAATTTGGGTTCTTAAAATTTTGTTTTTTTTCCTCATAGTGTCATAGTCACTAATTTGGGTTCTTAAAAATTTGATTTTTTTTCCTCAAATAGGATACATGATTTTAATTTTTCCTTGACGTTAATTAAGGTGCCGTACAAAATAGCGCAACGAACGAAAATACAATAATATCTAAATAGTGTGGTGTACGGTTGATGTCAATTCGTACATAAATGTACCTTTTCAAGTGAAATTTTTGCAAAAAATGAATTAAATCAGACGCGCACGCATACGAACGTGCGCTCAAAAAACCGGATTATTCTGACACGTAAATTAGTCTGACATGTACGAATATTTAAATTTCACGACGGCGTACGATTTCAAATATTTTGTACGAGTACATATATTAATGGTATGTATTCGTACGGCGAATATTCCATTCTTGCTGTTCCCAAATTAGCATAATGCCGAAATTAGAATACAACTTTTAAAAAAAATAATCAAATTCTTAATTAGCATCAATTACGGTAAATTTTCTTCAACACTATTTAAACTTTGACACTAATAACGATTCGCGGTGTAGCGATTGTGAAATTGATGTGGCGCGAGGAGAGACTGGTCTGAATTCGCAAGATATTTGCTCTTACGTCAGCTGTAAAGTATTCACGTAAATTGTAACTTTCAGCTTTGAGTTTCAACTTTCAACTTTCACGTTGATCGAAATGAAATGTTACGGAACATGGACGCGAAACTAAAATCCAAAATCCACTCTGGGATCCAAGAGTATACTGCTAGCAGGGAAAAAGGCCTTAAATCCATTCAACGAACAAGTTTGACACGGGGGTGAAAACTGAACTAAGTCTAGGTGCCAAAATCGACAAAGCTAGCATTACCTACGCTTATTCCTTGTGCCTCTCTTATAACGCACAGACGTACCTTATTTTTGCAGACTTCTAAATTTGCAACGCTCATTAGCTACTGCACTTAGCGTTCTTTGCTGGTTTTCTTTAGGGGATGTCTGACACGTATATAAGCGTTATCCTTTGTGTGAATTGCTATTGTATGGATTGAGATTTTACAACCTTTACCTCCTTTTTGAAGGTTAGTCTAAACTGGATGTTTCCAGGCAACTGAAGTACTGAATCAGCTTTTTCCGGTTAAGATGTCTGGAGCCACCTTTGCAAAAGGCTTGACAGTGGCCTCTTGTCCCGGTGCGCTGCAGTCTCACACGACCAGCTTGCAGGACAGGGCAACAACGGTTCAGAAAGTTAACAGCCGGCAAGGCCTTGGCGGATTTGCAGAGTCACCGCATACCTGCCACGCCGTCAGTCTCGGAGGGGAAGGGAAAGCGGAGCCCGGCTCAGTCGGATTGCCACAGTGGCCTTCACTGCCAAATGGGGCTCGGCGTATTGGCAGAAAAAGTCAGAGCTGGATAGCGATGCAGAGTACAGATTGCCCTCCAATTTCCCAACTGCGTCAGAGACATGAGAGGCGTGGATGTCGTTACAGCAATGAAACGAAAAAAAGTTTTTTATTGCGAACGGTTTGCAGGTCTTCTGAACCTGGACGGGCTAGTGTGGAGGCAGAGAGGGAAACCTCCTACAAATTTGAAAATGACGTTGAGGAGCTTAGAGTACTCCAGGAATGGCTGCTTACGAAGGAGTTAACCTTAGTGGAAAGTGTAGAGTCTAGTTACCGGGTACCAGAAGCAGGGATTGGTCAAGAGGGACAGGGCAGGGGTACGTTATCTGAAGCTGAAAACGTTTCTGGAAGTTGGTGGACGCGCATTCAGAGCAGTGTTTCTCCGAGAGTACGAGGTTTAATTCTTCTGAATGTTCTGACACTTCTTTACGGTAAAAGCCACACGACAAAACCGACGTATTCGGGATAGTAGTTGGAAGTCGTTGTATTTAGTTTGAGAATTTTCTTGTAGCTCTCCTGCTTTGAAACCGTGTATGTTTTTCTGTCAAATCTCCTTCCAACTCTATCACTTCATGAAAGGCTAGAATTGTCAGGTTTGCTGTTACATAAGCTTAAGTTTTCTCGTGTTGTCCATATGAATCATGTAAATCATGCATCTCTCCACTCACGATGTCAAATTTTCCAACTTTCCTGGATGCTGGTCTCAGGCAGCAATATCAGTGTTGTGAAGGAGGCAGAAGAGCTCCTTGATCCGGCGACATTCTCCACAGGTCGCTTTGCAGTCGCAGCTCTAGTCTTCCTTCCCTTTGTCCCAGGTGCTCTAAAAAATAATGTTACCAGAAAAGCTGGTTTAGAGCTTGGCATATGGGCTGCTTTTGCCTATCTCGCACAAGCATATGGAGTTGTCACCACAGAAGCAGGACGAGCTTCATTCATTTCATCTTTCACGGTGAAGACTGCCCCTAGACCTTCTGGTCTGCCTATGCACGCTATTTCACTCATGACTAAGGGCAAAGAGGGCTCGTTGATGTTGCTATGACATCATGCCTAAATGAATTAGAGTTTTCTGTTATTTCGGGTTTGTTTGCTGGCCGAAATGCAAGCGATTCATCCTGATGTCTGCTTGTTTGGGCAGGTAATAGAAATTCCAATATTGGCAGGATTGTTTGGGGCAAAAATCCCTAAGGTAACATGGGTTGCGGCCGCTGCAGCAATTATGGGCGTTAACTTGCTTGAGACAACCGGTGGACATCCCTCTCTAGTGAGTACTCCTCGCGCTACTGTATCTCTTGAATTTGGGCCTAAATTGACCCTTGTTTTCGTTAATGCTTCTGGAGTCACACGAGTCACAGGCTATACTTTAGAGGATCTTAATGTGAAGGCATTTCTTGGCTTGACTTTGTTCACTTCTGTCCCCATCATTTGCTCGCCGTGTGATGGCAGGAAGGTGACTTCTGGACAATCATGAGTGCCTTCCTCTTTGGAGTGCACATGTTGCGGTCGGAGCACCACTCCAAACATTTGGCCCACGACGCTGCGTTGCCGCTTATTGGGATGCAGGTTTGTGCTGTCCTGTTTTTATTCCTTTCAATAATTTTTGTTTGACCTAAGCCTGAAAAATATGTCTGGTTTCTGCTATCATTCGACTGTCGACTTTGGGCGATAGAATAATATCCCATGTGCATAATTTTCCTCCAATGACCTCTCTTTTGTATCTTTGGATATTCATGTGGCAACGTCAATGGGGTGCATAACGTCAAACAAGTGCCATACGTATATTTGCCCAGGAGTTTATCACCACATGGATTGCGAGGTTAACATGTAGTCAACGTCACAGACTGTGTTACCTCTTTTGGGTTTGGCATTTTTCTTTAGTATGTTTATTTTGAAGGATGAGTACCCATAAATTCACTGGAAGCTGACGCAAAAAGCTGAATGCAAAAGTGAAATGCAACACTAATAAAATGGCACCAGTAAACATGTTTTGGATAACCACGGTTTAGGGAAATTGTTGAGCTATCACACTTACAAAAAGTTGAAATATTCTGCAATAATCTGGTTAGTTCTGTACCTCACGCGGAAATATTAATCCACCGGTTTCGTCAGACATTCATTCTCTTATCATGTTGTCATAGTAATAGCAGGCGCTTTGTACTTGGGGTTTTGTCAATGTATGCTTGGCAATCAATTGACGACCTATTGCATTAAACGGTTTTTCTCACATTCGACTTACAGTTGTCGCCGGGCCATAAACCAGTGATCCAGGAGCAACTGTATCTTAATCCTGCTGCGTAATGTTTTATGATAAGAACCGACTGATTCATTGGTCAATCCAGGTTGGGTTAACAACATGTATATGTTCGGTTGGGAGCCTCACACGGTATATCCGTTGCTGTAGTCATCTTGCACTTGGACCGTCCCATGCTTGTGTTGCTACAGATCTCTTCATTGCAGATGTGCACTGTGCAGTTCCGCGACGTTGTTTTGATC
The DNA here is from genome assembly GCA_037447655.1 of Zygnema cylindricum. Lineage (NCBI taxonomy): Eukaryota > Viridiplantae > Streptophyta > Zygnematophyceae > Zygnematales > Zygnemataceae > Zygnema > Zygnema cylindricum. Next base: position 42,875 of record JBBHKE010002802.1, read on the forward strand.
CAGAGTCGAGGATGTTTCCATGCAGCTTTTTACTATTACTACATTGTATACTTGTTGGACGCTGTTTGTGAAAGCTCAATCTGGCGATCTTGCTTCCACGGTTTCTTACTTCAATGGTGACTGGGCATCCGCATTAGCAGCAGCCAAGTCGGTACCATGGCTAGCAATGATCTACACTGGCTTGATATCCACAGCTTTTTGTTTATGGATTGAGGTATGTTATCTGTCAGCTATCTGGATGGTTCGCTGGAACTTTCTGAACTAGTTAGCTTATTATTGTTACCGTGCATGCATTGTATATGTACAAATGTTTGCTTTGGCTGTGTGCCGATATGAAATGAGCACTTGTAGAGCTAAAATTGTTTCTTGCCCGAATTGTGGAGTAGAAAGACATTTTTTGAGTTACAAGTCTGTTTAACATTTCAAGCTGACTTGGAACTTCTAAAGTGGCTGGTAATCCCTGCTGTGGTGTCGGTGTCTAGCTTGTGGGAAAGGTATATGCTGGTAAAATTATGCTTTTTGATGTAACTTACATAAGATTCTTGCTTAATTACTTGGTCTAAAGCGGGATGCACGTTTGATGGAGTTGTTCAGCTCTTCACCTATTTTTCCAACATTGTGGTCACAGGTTGTGGCACTTAGAGATGTGTCTGCTACTGAGGCTGCCATGGTTTACACATTGGAACCTCTCTATGGGGCTGGCTTTGCCTGGACATTACTTGGTGAACGCTGGGGCTTGAAAGGGTGGATCGGTGCAGCTCTCATTCTAGGTGCGTGTTTTTTCCAGTGTTATCAGGCTACGGATGGTGTATAGGACGCATTTAGGCCAGGGGAGTTGTTTTCTTCAATCTTCTGTTGCTTTTAGCATGAACAATTTTACGCGCCACTGTGATCGGGTCCATACAATATGTTGGAGGTCATGAATTTCAGTTTCACTTCACAGATACTGCCTGTTATTAAGAACTTATATGCATTGCGATGTACAGCATATGAGGATCACTTCAGACTTTGTTTGGAACCGCGATCTTGCTTAGACACTTGCCATATGGCAGTGATTGTTGTGTGCTTTCATACCTTGTTTGTATGTATCCGTATGCTCATGCTAGTTTTCAAGTTTCGGACTCGATATTTTAAACTACACCGTGAATTGCAATTAGCGTCAATAACAATCATTTGGTCCCTGTTTTTTCTTGAGATGTGATTGATAATTGTCCACAACATTTACATCAGAAATATAATGATTAACACTGAAATAGTCTTCATGCTAATTGTTTTTTAACGCCAAAAATGATTTACGGTGTTTTGTTATGATACAACATTCATCTAATCCTTAGCCTAGAGCAAGGATTCCACATACTTAGCAGCAAATCACTGACATAGTAACAAGTACGAAGAGAGAATCTCTCTTAGGTGTCTAATAATGTGGTATTGGTTGCATAATGTGGTATTGTTCATGCTATGCATAATTTTTTTTTTTTCACAGTTCTGTCATGTGTTTATTGTACATCTTTGATAGGCAAGACAGTTGTATAATTGCAGATGTGTAGTGATACTGATTAACGTCTTGAGGCAGACATACCAAATTAGTGTATGTAGTCTTCACTGTGTCGTCCCATGTTAAGTTCCCCTTTTTATGGCAATGAATATACTTTGGACTGATCTAGAATTCTTGACAAGTAAGGATCTTTCTTGGTTGTAGGTTTGATAAGTACTTTACTGTAGCTGCACAAACTGGAACCCCAAAAATTGTTGTAGTATAAACCTGTATTGTCTCACCATGTGCTGTTTCCATTCGGCCGTTGTATTAACATGCGTTAGCATTGGCTGTCAGTTGAAGGCGTATGTGAAGTACGGCAATGGCCTTGCATCGAATTCTGAGGTTTACCAACTAGCAGTTGGTCTGGTCTCACTTGATCTGTTCCTGGCTTGACATGTTGCTTATTAACGAAGGCGATTTCCGTTGCGTTCCAAATCTTGCAGGTGGTAGTTTGGCGAGCCAAATCTTTGGGAATGAAACAGCGGCGCGGTCCGGCAAGGCAGGCTCGGGTAAGGCGGCCACAACGGCTCTGGCCGCCCTGGTGATGGCCACGGTGGTGGCCGCAGCCGCAGCGCCCAGGGGAGGCGCCTCCTCGGCAGAGGCAGCAGAGCAGGCAGCGCGGCAGGCAGCATATTTGGCGGACAGTATAGACATCGACAATTTTGCAACGCTACTTAGGATTTACGCCATTACAAAGATTGAAGAGAGAGATGACGATTTGAGTGGTCAATCAAAGGTGGAGAGTGTGGAGCGGTAGGAGGGCGTCCGGCGGACGTTTTTCTTTTGTTTTCTTTTCAATCGTACTTATTTTATCAATTTTTTTCGACCGTATTTGGATGTTGGTTAGGAGAGCAGACTCTGCTCTAAAATTTTGTCTTTGTGCTTTTAAGCTTAAGCTGAGTAGCTGTAGCAGGAAAGGCTTTGTACATATACTGAGGTCAATAAAGTCAACGTGAAGTGAGGCAAAAGAGATGAATACGTGTGAGATCTTGAATATGATTCTAGCTCGTGACTGCTGACAATTGTATGTCGAGCATTGTGTTCCTTAGTATATTATTTTATCATGCGTCATTCATGACTTATATTTTTCATTTTACTCCTAATGCACCAAGTTTGTCTTTTCTGTGTTTTGCTACTTTTCCATTGACGAGTATTGATGAAGCTTCCTTGGCCATGGTCGATGTGCTGTTAGATTGTTGTAGGAGAGGAGGAAGGAGATGCAATGTACAAATGTCTCGATTATACTTATGGTTGGTCGTGGAAAGCAATCCGCTGATAGATTTTTGTGACATGGTTCTCAGTTAGGCTGTGAATTGAATTTGAAACTCATATCATCTTACTCACTTAGATGAACAAGTACGGAAAACCTAAATGGCTCATTCATTGGCAAACGTGATGAAGCATGAATAAGGTGAAACACACTTAATTCTCATTACAGAAGGAATTCTAGCTCGAAGGCAGGTTTCTTTTACCAGATTCATTTTGTGACCCACACAACCACAATATTGCCGTCCTTGTAATAGTAAAATTGGGCATCAGTAGGATCTGTAATTTCATCACATTTCTAAAAATATGATAACTGTATTCGTTTCATTTTTGTAACCAAGGTGGACATGGAAATTTTACTGCAAAAACAATACATATCACCTGCTTGCTCCTTTTCGGGTTGAAGTTCCAAGACTTAGGTTTTTTCATAGTTTTAAAGTAGGTGAAAGAGGCCCATAAAATATGCCTATTGTACGCAAAAAATACAATATACCCTTAAGACCCATATTGTATTGGCCGCAAAATGAAGTAAAATAGTAACAGGGTTGAGTTGCACATGGAACGAAAGAGAATTAAACGTCATGTCTAAATTTGAAAAAAAAATCGGACAAAAAAATATTTTTCTGTGAGTTTTGAGCGACTTTTTGTTCAATCGGACGATCTGACGGTCGTTGATGAAAGTAACGATCTAAGAAGATCACATGTAAAGCCCATAACACAACTTACGATGGGACTACCTTAGTTGAACCGCACGGTTGACTTCTTATCCTGCCATGGTACTTGACTTGCTGCTGCAACCATTTGCATTTTCCTGTTTGAATCCACCGCATTATTTGTGGAGCCATCCTTTGCGCCGCGGTCTGCCCCAGCTTCCGCTCCTGGCAGCGCACCCGTTGGCAGGCAGCTTGTCGATGAGAAAGGCGCTCCTTGGGGCGCTGCTCCCACCGGGGGAAACGGACCTCGCCGTGAGATACGGCTCCAGCGGCACTCCACTCCTGTAGCTGCCGAGGAGGGCAAACCACGCTAAAGGCAGTAAAGCAGCACAAGGATGCTCGCACACGCTCCCGCCATGTCCCCGATCACAGGAGCTGCCGGGTCCATCAAGTCATCCTAGCGTCACCACCGAGTGCAGAAAAGCTCTCGGTGGTGCAGTCCGTGCACACCCTCTGGGATGCACGTTTGCCCATGCGCAGCAGCGAGCATTGGCGCAGGGAGACCCCTTGGGGCGGCCTTGACCTCGCAAGAAAAGAAATGCGTGCCGAGAGACGCCTCTGGCCCTGCATGGGAGCCTTCGAGACGCTGACCCTATCCTGTGGTGCCACGTGGGATGACCAACGCTCCTGGGAGGTTTCAACAGAGGAACAGCAACCCCGTGCCTCTTCTTATTCCGAGCCTCTCCTCTCCTCTCCTTTCGAAGGGGGATGGGAGAAAGGGGGAGGAGGAGATGGAAGGAGACGGGGAGGCGGGGGGGGAGGGAGGAAAGGTGACGAAAGTGGAGGGAAAGGGAAGCAGAGCAATAGGACAAGGAGGGGAAAGAGGGAGGGGGTGGGGCCAGAGGAAGCGGGGGGGGCGAAGGGGTGGAAGAGGAATGGGAGGGTGTGAAACAAGTAGGTGAGGAGGAGTGAGAGGAGAGTGGACTGTTCGGAAGGACAAGGGAGAGACGGGGCGGGGGGCGAAGAGAAGGGAATGCGTTTCTGCGAGCCATAGTTCAAAAGTCGGTTACACCCATACAATTATTGAAAAGTAAGCTTTAGTAAGCCTTAGAAATTTGAGTTTAGGACTTAGAATATTTTTGGAATACCAACTGTTCAATATTGACCAAATTTAGTGTGGATTTTTTGTAGTATCTACACGAATAGTTATCTTTAAGTAAATTAGTGTGTAGGGCCGCCAATGAATGTAGACGTGATTAGAATCACCCGGATTTTTAGGGTATAGATATTGTTATTGGACAATTCTGGTCCAAACACTTAGATTTTTATCAGCAGGCTGTCTAGTGAACCTTATACATACGTTTTAGATATTTTGAGGATCTTTAGAGTATTTAATTCAATTAGGAATGATCAGTTTGATACAGAATGTACATTCTACACAAGAGTTAAGAAAATGAGAGCACTGAGTGCAGTTTAAGGTGTTTTATGCTCTATTGTCTCTAATTTGCTTATAGTACATGTTTGTTTGGTTGAAAGACCTCTTTCGTTTGGAGTCACATATCTTACACTATAGATCTAGTCTTTTAGGCATTTCTCTTTGGGTTTGCTTCCGCTAACATGTCTGATAATGGCTCAGCCCCTGTTGCAAGTGCTCCTATTAGCCCTAGTGCTCCACCTGCTCCTGCTGGTGCAAGTGTGACTCCTAGTGGGAGTGGATCACCGCCAAGTCTTAATGCCCATGACCTTCAACAGGTTATGGGCCCACAGCCCAAATTGCCTATTTTTGACGTAACTGACTACTTATGCTGGGAAGATATGTTGAGCTTATATTTCGAGGAGAGGGACTTGTCACCCATTGTGGAAGGAACAGCGGATGTGACTGCGTCGGATTGGAGAAAGAAGAATCTCCATTGCCTCAACGTCTTGAAGCAGTCTATGACAAAAGATTTGGTAATGTCGTATCTTGAGATGAAGAAAGCCTCTGAAGTTTGGTTTAGTGTACATGCTATGTATGTTCATCTAGATGTTACCGTCCAAACTAACATAGCCACTCAGATTTTTGAATTTAAGTATTATGGAGGTAGTATGTCAGATCATTGTCATGCTATGAAAAGGTTGTTTCTTCAGAGTACTAGTGCAGGTGGGGACTTTTCACCACCTCAGCAGTCTATGATGTTGATGAGAACTTTGCCCGATGAATATAAGGGAGCCATGGATAGGCTTAGGGCTATTCCACAGCGTCAATGGAACATAGCTTTAGCAATTCAACTTATTTTGAGTGAAGAAGCTAACCAAATGTCACAAAGAGGTAGTAGTAAGTCTGTTCAGGCATTAGCTAACCAATTAGCTAACCAATTTTCAGATTCTAAGATGGGCAGTGGCAGTGGTAGAGGTAGTGGTCCTAGAAGGTCACCTTTGACATGCTATTACAGTGATGAAAAGGGGCATGTGTTCAGAATGTGTCATGCCTACAAGAGAGCGAACCACACAAAATTTTCGCTCTGGATGGGACGAAAGCCGGGTTCCTTCTCAATCAGGTGGTCGCCCAAATGCTCTCTTCAAGGAACTTAAAGAGGAGGACGTGAGCAGCTTTCCCGAAAACAATGAAAAGAAATACTTTGCGATGGCACAAGCAACGGAAGGCGTGGAGGAAGACGAATGGATTATAGACTCCGGCGCATCTGCCCACATGTGCCGCAATCGCCATCTATTTGAGAGTATTCAATCTATTTCACCCATCAAAATTTATTTTAGTGATGATACGTTTGTTGAGTCGAAAGCAAAGGGGAGGGTGTCACTTATGTTGAATGTAGAGGGAAAACCTGTGAAAAGGGTCTTGGAAAATGTGTTGCATGTCCCAGCTTTTAAAAGAATTTTTTTCTCTACATAAGTGGTAGAAAAGAAAGGTTTTAAAACTATATCTGAGAACGAAAAGAAAACAGTGAGTAAGAATGGGAAAATAGTTGTAGAGGGATTTGCTGGAGGAATTAATTTGTATCGGTTGAGTCTTGCAAATGATAATGATAATGATGTTATGTACTCAAGTGTAATCAGTGATTGTGATTTATGGCATAAACGTTTAGGACATGTGAATTATGATAGATTAGAAAAGATGGTAAATCAAAAAATGGTGGAACGTGTAAAAATTAGTCAAAAACCAGCATCAAATGTATGTGATGGTTGTGCAATGGGAAAAATTCATAAGTTGCCTTTCCCTTCGCAAACTGATTATAGAAGTAGTAGGGTGTTAGAACTAATTTATTCAGATGTATGGGGGCCATCTAGATATCCATCTGTGGGAGGTTCTAAGGCTATGCTTACCTTTACTGATGATTATAGTAGATTTACTACAGTTTATTTTTTGAAGAGTAAGGATGAAGTTTTTTCAAAATTTAAAGAGTATAAAGCTTGGGTTGAAAATCTGCATGAGAGAAAGATAGGAGGATTCAGATCTGATAATAGAGGGGAGTACATTTCTAATGAATTTGCAGAATTCCTAAAATTGCATGGAATCTCACGTCAGCTAACCGTTCCTTATTCTCCAAAACAAAACGGTGTTTCAGAGAGGATGAATAGGACCATATCAGAGTGTGCTAGGACAATGATGGCTGATATGGACATAGATTACAAATTTTGGGCAGAGGCTATGAATTGTGCAGCTTATGTGATAAACAGGCTAGAAACAAGGGCAGTACAAGATAAAACTCCTTACGAAATGTGGACAGGACAAAAACCAGATGTAAGCTACTTCAAAGTTTTTGGAAGTAGGATATTTATGCTAGGTAATGATCCACAAAAATGGAAATTAGAGCCAAAAGGCATACCAGGGATATTTCTAGGGTATGATGATCATGCCAAGGGTTATAAAGTATATGACATTAAGAGAAATAGAGTTGTGGTAGCCAAAAACATCATAGTGAAGGATGAGGGAAAACGAGTAGATGTATTTAATCAGCGTACAGATGAAAAGAAAGATAGAAGTGTTGATTTTATCTTTTTAGAGGAAAATCCTATGTTTTTCAAAAAAAATGTAGAAAATGCATCTAGTTTAACTCAAAATGACTTCGAATCATCTTCTCCACAAGAAACAGGAAGTGTTATGCCTGAAAGAGTTTTAGACTCTCCTCTACCCCAAGCCGAAACTGAATTACAAGAGGAATCACATGTATCGAGGTGGAGGACCCAACCATCTATACCAGCGACAGAATTTCCAGGTGGAGTTAGGCGAAGTGCACGTCCCAGGGGAGAAAATGCAGCCTTTGCTCATTCTGCACACATAGAAGAGCCTTTAACATTGAAAGAAGCTTTTTCGAGTAATGAAAGGGAACATTGGGTGAAAGCCGTCAATGAGGAAATGAAGTCCATCATGGAGGCCTAAACTTGGGATCTGGTGGAACTTCCTCCAGGAAGAAAGGCTATAGGAAGTAAATGGGTGTTTAAATTAAAATTGAACCCAGATAATACCATAGACAGGTATAAGGCTCGCTTAGTTGCTAAGGGATATAATCAAAAGGAGGGGATAGATTATGAAGAAACTTTTTCACCGGTTGTAAGGTTTCCATCTGTCCGCATCTTACTTACATTAGCTGCCATAGAGGATTTTGACATCCACCAAATGGATGTCAAAACTGCCTTTTTGCATGGTGATTTAGATGAGGTCATTTATATGAAGGAGCCCGAGGGTTATGAGGAAGTAGGAAAAGAAAATCTTGTGTGCAGACTTTTAAAATCATTGTATGGCCTAAAACAGGCCCCTAGGCAGTGGAACCGAAAGTTAGATGAGTTCTTGACAAGATTCGGGTTTACTAGAATTAGCTCAGATCATTCAGTATATGTGATATGTGGTGATAATTTTGATGAGGTGATATTTATTGTTGTGTATGTTGATGATTTGCTGCTAATTAGTAGGAACAAAGAAGGAATTGCTAGAGTAAAACACGCTCTTAATTCAAAGTTTGAAATGAAGGATTTGGGTGAGGCTAAATACATTCTTGGAATACAAGTTGAAAGAGATAGAGAAAAGAAAATCATTAGGCTAACTCAAAAAGAAGCGATAGGAAACATGTTGGAAAAATTTGGCTTGGCTGATGCTAAAGGTTGTGCAACTCCTATGGAGTATAAGCAAAAACTTGAAGGAATGGAAAATGAGTTTGGTGTCATAATAGATGAGGAACTTAGTCCAGAAGAGCAAAAATTTATGTCCCAAGTACCTTACAGACAAGTAGAATGAAGTCTAATTTACTTCATGAATTGCACTAGGCTTGATATAGCTGCAGCTGTAGGTGTATTGAGGAAAAGTCTGCAAAATCCACGAAAGAGAGACTGGGAGGCAGCAAAAAGGGTTTTAAGGTATCTTGTTGGGACTAGAAATCTTTGGTTTACTTTGGGAGGGGACAAGGTTAGCATTAATACTTGGAGTGATGCTAGCTATGGTGATGTGTCTAGTAGGAAGTCTACAACTGGGTATGTCATTCAGATTGGAAGTGGAACTTGTAGTTGGAGTAGTAAACTTCAAAAAGTCACAGCTGAATCGACTATGGAAGCCGAATACATGGTTGCGAGCGCAGCATTGAAAGAGCTGCTATGGATTAAGGCATTTCTTCAAGAATTGGGTTTTACACAACACGGGACACAAATAATATGGTGCGACAATCAGGCAGCCATTTCTGTGGCTACAAACCCAAGTCACCATTTTAAGAGTAAGCATATGGACATTCGGCAACATTTGGTATGAGAGAAAGTATTTGCAAAAGTTGTCAAACTTTGCTATTTACCTGATGAGAAAATGGTAGCGGACATGTTGATAAAAGCCCTTTCATCTCCTAAGTTGGAGTACTGCAGAAAAGCATGTGGTCTAAGTGAGTAAGTCTTCTAAAGCTTAAGGGGAGTATTGAAAAGTAAGCTTTAGTAAGCCTTAGAAATTTGAGTCTAGGACTTAGAATATTTTTGGAATACCAACTGTTCAATATTGACCAAATTTAGTGTGGATTTTTTGTAGTATCTACACGAATAGTTATCTTTAAGTAAATTAGTGTGTAGGGCCGCCAATGAATGTAGACGTGATTAGAATCACCCGGATTTTTAGGGTATAGATATTGTTATTGGACAATTCTGGTCCAAACACTTAGATTTTTATCAGCAGGCTGTCTAGTGAACCTTATACATACGTTTTAGATATTTTGAGGATCTTTAGAGTATTTAATTCAATTAGGAATGATCAGTTTGATACAGAATGTACATTCTACACAAGAGTTAAGAAAATGAGAGCACTGAGTGCAGTTTAAGGTGTTTTATGCTCTATTGTCTCTAATTTGCTTATAGTACATGTTTGTTTGGTTGAAAGACCTCTTTCGTTTGGAGTCACATATCTTACACTATAGATCTAGTCTTTTAGGCATTTCTCTTTGGGTTTGCTTCCGCTAACATGTCTGATAATGGCTCAGCCCCTGTTGCAAGTGCTCCTATTAGCCCTAGTGCTCCACCTGCTCCTGCTGGTGCAAGTGTGACTCCTAGTGGGAGTGGATCACCGCCAAGTCTTAATGCCCATGACCTTCAACAACAATATACATATTGTACGCAAAAAATACAATATACCCTAGTTGTTCAATGCGTGGATTTTTCATTTTTTCCAATTTCTACGTATTGTACGTGACTTTTGAAAAATACGCAAAAAAACGTCTACTGTAAACTGAAATTGACATATTACGGAAACTAATAAACAAAATACTGATACTGTTAGACTTTTTTTACGCAAACTGTACGGTAGTTTACAAAAAAAAAATCGATGCACGTATCCGTACTTTTTGTTCAGTAAACCGAACAGAATGTACATGGATTGTACGGGAAAATAATATGATGTCTACAAATATTTTTCAAAAAGAGACGTTGCGGCGTCACACTATTTGAGCGCCGTGAGTTCAAATTTTGTACGGGCGTCTTCTTCAAATTTCGAAAAGAAGGTGCCATTATTACTTGAAGAGATGAACGTGGAAAATCATAGAAGACGCCATTAGCGTCGCCACGGCAGTAGTTAGTAAACTGTCGTTAAAGCTTTGACGAAGAATTCACGAACCTCCAAAAAAGCGGCCATGCCCAAAGTTCGAAGAGAGGAGTGGGACCACGTGAAGCCTCCAAACGGTGGGATCCTAGTAGCCAATAGATTATGTGTTTGCATTTACTGTAATTTCGAATTTATCGCCTAAGCAACTAGGATCAGAAATGATCTCACTGGAAATGTCAAATGTGGAAGGATTAGAGCTTGCACATTGTGTCTAGCCGAGGTGAAAGAGGAGTTTATCGCAGGTGACAACGAATTTTTTTCTAATTTCTCTAAAAAACGTGTACTTAGTGACCTTGATGAACTCACGTGCAGTTTTCCACTGACTCCAAGGACCAAAGCAACAGTTGTTCAGACGAAAATACAAAGTGCATTAAGCATGCAAAACAAGAAGGAGGTAGATTTAGCTTGGGCCACAGCTTTTTATGCCAATGGATTGCCGTTCAGACTTTTAGATGACCCTTATTTCAAGGCTGCGGTGAAGAAGACTGGTGATGTAGGTGTGAATTACAAGTTACCAATCCGTAGTGCAATGAGAAATCGTCACTTATTGGAGACCAAGGCGAATGTGATGAAGAATTTGTCAAGTTATGTGAAAACCATTGAAGTCACCGGTGCCACAATCACATCAGACGGGTGGACAGCAGTAGATGCCAGTCCTTTGCTAAATATTTTAGCTGTCATCCTGAAAGGTGACATGTTTTTAACGGCAGAGGACACCAGTGGACAAACAAAGGACGCCGAGTACATTTGTGCGGTGTTGGAAAAAGGAATACTTGCGGTAGGGGTGGAGAATGTGGTGCAGATTGTTAGCGATTCTGCCCCAGTGAACAAGGTTGCAGCTTCGTTGCTTGTGGCAAAGCACCCTTCTATCACGTGGACGCCATGCGCTGCACATGTACTGGGCTTCATGTTGGAAGATTGGAGTAGGTTGACCTTTATCTCCAAACTTGTCCGAGAGGCAATTTTTTTTTTGAGATTCATCACTAATCTTAGCATGAGTGTAGCCATGTTTAATAAAATTTCAAAACTTTGGCTTCTGAAACCTGGAGAGACTAGGTTTGCTACAAATTTTATCATGCTCCGGAGGATATTAGATGTGAAACAGAGTTTGGAGCGGTTGATGTTCGATGACAAATTCAAGGAATGGGTGGGCAAGCCAATGTACAAGATGGAGGGGGCTAAAATTAGGTACTACATTCTAAGCACGAAGTTTTGGGTTAGAGTGACAAAGGACGTGTCAATTTCGGAACCTGTGGTGCGGTTGATGAGGGAATGCGATAGAGGTGGCCCTAATGTGGGGAAGGTTTATCACGGTTTTTACGCCATTGGACAGTTTCTGGATAATTTAGCTTGCGCAGGAGGAGATAATATTCATGATGGCATGCAGATTTTGGAAGAGATGAAGGTATCATGGTTGGCGAGGTGAAAGATGGCGCATAGCCCTATTGATGCGGCTGGCTTTGTACTCGATCCGGAGTATCAAAGTAATGCATATGGGCAGCGTGCCAACGCGACTGATATGGAAGGTTTTCAGACAATGTTGGAGAGGATGCTTCTAAATATAGAGGAGCAACAAGTTGCCCGCATAGAGTTGTCAAAATATAGAGAGTTTGAGTGTGTTTTTGGTAGGGAACTGGCAATATCTTGTTCAAAGTTGATGCCAGCATGGAAGTGGTGGCAAGAGTTTGGGTGTGCCACCCCTATTTTGCAGAAGGTAGTAGTAAAAATACTTGCACAGTGCTCAGCTGCCAGCTCCTGTGAGCGGAATTGGTCAACATATGACCATATTCACTCAAAGAAAAGAAATAGGTTAACGGCTAAAGGGGCTAATGATCTAGTATGGGTCTTCACTAATCTCAGACTTTTAAAGAAGACTAGGGATGTCAACTATGAAGAAAATCTGATAGAATGGGAAGAAGAGGAAGGGGAGGTTAGTGATATGATTCAGATGAAGACATGATGGAATTCGATGTAGGGGAAGAAGATTTAGAATAAAAGTAGGTAAAGGACATATATGTATTTTTTTTTTGCTTTAATGTGATTGTTTTTGTTTTTTTTTATCAATGTGTTACGTCGTGCAATGTGGAATGATGAAAAATGGAATCTGCATACAGCGTGAACTTTGTTTATTTGAAGTTGCATGCTCTCGGAGAGGTAGAGAAAGAAGGCCATGGCTGCCTATCTGTGAAGGACAGGCAAATTTATTATAATAAAAATGCTTTACGGGGGAACTGAACCTGCGCCTGTGAACGACATCTAGTACAAACCGGTACAAACCGGTACAACCGTCCTTAACCATTTGATGTAGTTGATTCGTTACATACGTAGAGTGTGATATTTAATTAATTTACTAATGTTTTTCACCGCTCATTTAACGGAAAGCGTACAAACTACGGTACATGTTCAATTAAATTTATTAAAAATGTACGGATTTGTATGGAAAAAAATTCATTAACGTTTTTTTCAAATCGACCTCTCCAATTTCTACGTATTGTACGCTCGTTCGAAACGTGCGTAAAATACGTTTTGAACAACTATGCAATATACCCTTAAGACCCATATTGTATTGGCCGCAAAATGAAATAAAATAGTAACAGGGTTGAGTTGCACATCGTTCGATATGGAATTAAACGTCATGTCAAAATTTTGAAAAACATTCGGACAAAAAATTATTTTTCTGTGAGTTTTGAGGTATTTTTTATTTAAACCGTCAGATTTGGACGATCGGACGTTCGCTGATCAAAGTAGCGACGTAAGAAGGTCATATGAAAAGCCCATAACACAACTTATGATAAGACTATCGTCAGATTTGGACTATCGGACGGTCGCTGATAAAAGTAGGGACTTAAAGAAGATCACATGAAAAGCCCATAACACAACTTACGATAATGGCGCCGACAAAAAGCCTACAATTGAAACGCTACTTTTGAACTATCCTCTGAACCATTATGTGACAAACATAAATTATTGCGGAAGCTGCAACTAAGCAGCTGGTGAACAAGCCTACTTCAACAAGGTCAAGCTTACAATTCAAAAAGTACAATTGTACCAACCGTACCATCCAGTGAGTTTCCCTCGCCAGGCCAGCGAATGGGCAGTTTGGGTGGCGACGAGCGCGAGCTGCGCGATCTTGCGTTAGCGTTTCGGGCGACATTTTGGGCAACGCGCTGCCGCTGCAGCCTTCCGGTCGTGTCGTTTTGCATCACGCGAAGAATCGCAGAGCAATAGAGCATTCTACGGATGTACTGATTGCTGCTGTCACTGTACTGTACACCGCCAATCGCTATTAGCGTAGAAGTTTCTTTAGCGTACATGAAAAATTACCGTGGTTTATGCTAATTAAGAATTTGAAAATTTTGAAAAAAAACATACATTCTAATTGTTTAATAATTATAATTTGGGTCTTTGAAAAAATAAAATGTAGGTCGCAAACATGCTTACACTAATATAGGTATTTGTACAAAATCTGATAAATCGTACAGAAATCGTACGTTCACACGGTCGAAACGTGGTTGCTGGACGAATATGTGAGAACGTGATATTTTATAACCCGATTATATCCCATTTTTAGAGCCCACATTCTCATGCGTCTGCGGTTACTAAAACTCATTAAATATACTTTTTCAATTAAAAAGGTACAATTTTGTACGGTTTGACACCGTCTGTACACCACATTAATTAAATGATGACGTACTTCCGTTTTGTACGGTACTAAAAAATTAACCCGTGTGAACAGCGCGACGGCGTACGAATTGTCAGATTTTGTACGGCTACACAGATTAGTGTAGACATCGAAAGGGCGGGCATTTATTATTCAGGACAACCCAAATTACAGTTAGGGATTAATTAGTGTATATATTTTTTTTAAAAAAAAAATAATTCCCGATTAGTGTTAATAACACTAATTTTTTTTTTACGCTATTTATTCCTTTACTCTCATAGCGATTGACGGTGTACTGTACACCGCCAGTCGCTATTAGAGTATATAACGCCAATTCGGTGCCCTTTTTTCAAAAAAAAAAAACCTGAAATACAATCCATAATTCTATTTTTTCCATTATTCTAATTAGGTTTTTTTTTTTTCAATTAGCGTTAATAGTGGAAGTACACTGCGATGGAAATAGTGTGGCGTACGAACATGGTATCTCCGTACGAAATGGTATTTTTTGAATTACAAAGGCATAAAAAGACACTTAACATTATTGTGCACATAAGTGAATGTGCACTGGAAGAAAGAGATGCAAACTCGTCGACAAAAATCACGTTCTCATATGTTCGTCAGTCGACCGTGTGAACAGCGCGACGGCGTACGAATTGTCAGTTTTTGTACGGATACACATATTACGGTAGACATCACAAGGGCGGGTATTTATTATTCAGGACAACCCAAATTACAGTTAGGGATTAATTAGTATATATATGTTTTTTTTTTTTAATTCTCGATTAGTGTTAATAACACTATTTTCTTTTACGCTATTTATTCCTTTACTCTAATAGCGATTGACGGTGTAATATACTGAACTATACTGTACATTGTTGTATAGTATTGCAGTACGGTTTAGTCTCCATGTGCCAAAGGAAGGGTTTTTTTTTTCTGTCGTTTTCCTGTAAAACTTAGAGCCGTTTCAACCATACAAAAAAATATAAAAAATGAGAAGTGCATTTCGCGTCATCATCGAATTTAGGATGTACTACATATTGTCGTCTTGTGTTCTTCAACCCACGACCACGCCAAAAAACGTCATCTTCAAACTTTTATTTAAAACACAAGGATGATGTGTTTTAAAACAAAGCATTTTCGAAAAACAAATAAGAACAAATAGGAACACGTGTTAGCACGTGTAAAAATTTGTACAAAAATTTCAAATGAATTCAAGCTATAGCGAAAGGTTTACTATACGTTATGCTTTGTCCGTTCACGTTCAGGTATGACGAGGCAAAGTACACAATTTGTTTAGTTTTGTCCGTTTGCGCCTGGTACAGAGCCATTTTACGCCGAGCAGACAGGCGACGCAAAGGCAAATTCCATCTTCTACAACCGTGAAACATCACACGCTGGAAGGCAGTACGTCTACAATGTCACGAAAATTCATGCGACGTTACAAGCAGTTACAAAAAATAACGTGCTTCATTACAGATTGTAGAGGTTGACAGCCGTCACGGGCATTTTCAACATATACAATCGTCACACCTTAAAGTGAGTATGTCGTTGTTTACACATAGAGATGCCTAAAATCCGGGTCCGCGGGATCTCTTCTAAAAAACAAAGCTTTTCCCCTTAGTTACAAGTACATGGAGACGCACCCTTACTTAATGACATTAAAGTAATTATGGAGATAATTATAAAAGGAATTGCAAATCGCAGAGACAATTTTTGTTGGGCATAAGTACACCGTGAATCGCTATTAGCGTCAATGTTTTTTTCGCATCTTAAAACATATTTCCTATGTGCACACTTGTCGGATTGTGGATTTGACGGCCGCGATTGAGAATTAAAATTCTCAGGTTCCGATTGGCAATCTAAAATTGAAAATCCGACAAGTGTGTATAGAGAAAAGATGTTTTAAGTGATGTCGATTAACAGTGTAGTCGCGTCAACTTTTCAAAAATTGTACACTTTACGTAAAGATTAGTACAAGTTATGTACCTTTGATTTTATATTTGACGGTTAATCTGTCGAACAACTTTGACTTGCGAAATATTGTAATGACCGGTTAAAAAAGTGTCGCGCTTGCGAACGATGACCGTTATAAAAAAACAATGGTTCACACAGTCGGCCAAGGTTTACTGTAACAAAACTCCGACAACCACATGTAAAATAAATTGCTGCGCACCGGTACTTTCTCACTTCAAATGAGCTTCAATTGAAATGAAATTAACTTCGTACAAGAGAAGAAAACGTACTAACGTATAAATATCGACCTAGTTGTTAAAATTGCGCGATTTTTTCATTTTTTCCAGTTTCTACGTATTGTACGTGACTTTTGAAAAAATCGCAAAAAAACGTCTACTGTAAACTGCAACTGTCAATTACGGAAAACCTATAGACAATTTACGGTAACTATACGGTTTTTTACTAAAATTGTACGGAAGTTGATAAAAAGATACGATTTACGTATCAATAATTTTTGTTTTGTAAACTGAACAACATGTTAACGGATATGTACATAATTTTATCGTACACCTATGGACAATATCAAAAAGAGACGTTGTAGCATCACACTATTTGCTCGTCGAAAGTTCAAAATGTGGGTACGGACGTTTTCTTCAATTTTTTGAAAAGAAGCCGCCATGAAAATTTCAACAATTGAAATTGAAGCTTGAAGGAAAACGTCATTACTGACGCCACGTAGATAGATAGACAACATTTATTCTGACAAAAATGTAGTGTTGTCGAAGATTTGAACCCGGACCTACAAATACTTCGGAGAAGAAAACCATTGTCGTCCGTAACCAATTGATGGAAATGTTTGAATGTTTACATCAGGTTTGTTAAGTGAAAAAATAGTTCAAATTTTCTACCGCTCATTTAATAGAAAGCGTACAAACTGCAATGCATGTTCAATTCAATTTATTTAACATGTACAAAATTGTACGGACAAAAAATCATGAACGATTTTTACAAATTTTTCAAATCGACCTCTCGCGTTTCTACATATTGTACGCGCTTTTGAATCGTGCGTAAAATGCGTTTTG
Organism: Zygnema cylindricum; assembly: GCA_037447655.1. Classification (NCBI taxonomy): domain Eukaryota; kingdom Viridiplantae; phylum Streptophyta; class Zygnematophyceae; order Zygnematales; family Zygnemataceae; genus Zygnema; species Zygnema cylindricum. The sequence goes on from JBBHKE010002802.1 coordinate 60,087, forward strand.
AACAACTATGAATATCGATGAAACTAAATGATAAAAACGCGCGAATATTGTCATTTAAGTGCGTATTTTATTTTGCCTTTATGTGCGCAATTTGTTTTTTTTGTGCGCATTTACCATGTGCGGCAAAGACGCTAACCGGAGATCTCAAATCTACGGCGCAGGCTCAGGGCGTACATCTCCGTTTGCGTTTAGTACGAATTGACACGGCAGAACGCTGCACAAAAGTTTGCAAAGCATACTGCACAAAGCGTTTGCAGTTGATAGTTTGGACCCGTTTGTCCGCATTCTCAACCTAGTGCACCGACAACGATATAGGTGCACTAACATCAACCGAAGAACACAACCTTTTCCGTACGCTGGCCAAACGTATCACCACATCCAAAATTGATCAAGTGAAAAAATTGAATTGAGAAAGTACCTCCTCGCAACAATTTATTTTACATGTGGTTGCAACATTTTTGTTACAGTAAACCTTGGCAGACCGTGTGAACTGCTTTTTTTTTATGACGGTCGTCGTTCGCAAGCGCGACATTTTTTAACTGGTTGTTACAATATTTCACAAGTCAAAGTTGTTCGATGAATTGACCGTCAAGAATAAACTCAAAGGTACCTAACTTGTGTTTATCTGTACTTTAAATGTACAATTTCTGAAAAGTTTACGCGACTACCTGCGCGCAGCAAAAATTGTCTTTGCGATTAGCAATTCCCATTTATAAAATAGTACGTTACCGAATGTGCCATTTCATACTTGATCTTCTACACTGTGAACCGCGTATAGTATTAATAAATTGTTATTGTAAAGAAATAAAGTGTTAATAATTATATTTTGGGTTCAAAGGCCTAACGCTAGCAAAACATTGATGTTAGTTTATCCATCTAACACCAATTTTGGATACACATTCCCATAATGAAGCCGCTGTAGGATGTGTTTAAACCATCCACGTTTGAACATGTGAGAACAGGTTCGGGCGATTTCCCCCCGTATTTATGATTAGGAATCAAATCTGAGTGGGAATTTTCCAGTCGACACACTTACTTATGTGTGTCGAAGCCTTTATTTGATACTCTTTCTGTATCGTTTTCTTTCCCCATGGCTTTCTGATTTCGTTTTCCCTACTTTTCTCACTAACCTTGCCATAAAAATATGCCCATAGGTAGTAAAAATAATTGTTTTTCAAAGCTTTTTCTTTGCATACAATTATTATTGTGTTTCATTCGAAAAGTTTGAGACGAAATCGATAGTTTGAAAGGGAGAGGGAGATGCGAGGACGGTCTACACTTATACAAAGGACCCATGAATAACAGAGGATATGAGACCCCTGCAACTTGTTTTTGTATATGCGCTTGACGGGCAAGGAAAAAAAAAGCGAGAACTCTCGCTCGTGCTAAAAAATTTACACTCGTGTAGCACTTGCGTGGATGTTTCCACATTCGTTGTTCGAATGATACTTTAACTAAAATCACCTCGTGAGGTGATTTTTGATAAAGTTTTTTGATGAGTTGGCTCCGCGTAACCAGGGGTCAAAATCACGAAATCGCCAAAATGAGACGAGAAGACGACAAACATAGAGATGTCATACCGCATCTCGTCGGCCATTTTAGTTGTTTATATTTAGGTGTTAGGAAGGGCAGCCGCTACACTAATTTGTGTTTGGGTATTATTTGGGTTTCGCAGGACCGTACGACGTGTACCGTACGACCTACATTTTCCGTGATTTCCGGGATGGCGATTTGGATCGTACCCGCGGTCCTACCGTACGACGTATATTTTCCGCGATTTCCGCCGACGGCGGATTTGATTATTTCGCGTCGACCGTACGACTTACGTCGACCGGAATTCCCGCTGCCACAAATTGGACCATACTTGCGGTCCTGCCGTACTTATTTATTTTTTCCGGATTTCTTGCCGACGACACATTTTCGAATTGCGTCGAGACAAACAAACTTACCGTACTATATATATTTTGCGCGATTCTCGCCGACGGTAGCTTCGATCATTTCATGTCGACCGTACGACATATATTTTCCGGAATTCGCGCGACGACAAAGTGGACCGTATCTGCGGTCATACCGTACCTACTTTCATTTCCCGGAATTATGGCCGACGACAATTTGTAATCATTTCGCGCAAGGGAGCATCTCGACCGTCGACGCAAAGTATACGATTCTCGTAATATCTCATCTTGACCGTTGACGCGTGTGACAGACAAAGATACTGTCAGTTCTGACGAAGCTACGCTATTGGACTATTTTAAGTCGTGAACCATTTGGAGGTTCACGCATTCACATGTAGATAGGAAGGGTTTTAATCCGTAGGTTATAGATTCTGTAACGTAGGGCATAGGATTTCGGCCTCCTATTGGCTGAATCCAAACTAGACGCAAATATTTACATAGCACGCTGTACTGTGATTGGCTTGTTTTTGCTAGGCGTAGTTTTGGTTACTTAGTTCATTTCGCATCATTTCCTGCACACAATTTTCAAGTGCAGGAATTATTTATTTGATTTATTTTCAGTATTGAGGATTCTCTGCAGCCATCTTTTTATTTGTAAAATTGTCCGGACAGCTTAGAGGCGATTTTCTGCCTTTGCGTGAAGCGTCTAGTTTTCTATTACATTATCAATATCTTGTAAATCCTTACAAATTAATCTATACGGCTTTGGCCAAGACCTACACGGTTTCCCTTCACTTTTCTCATCCTTTTGAGTGGATTTCGACCGCGATCTCACAACACAAACTTGTTTTCCCGATTGTGGCTGAACTTTAATTAGTGTGGAAGTTGCATTTTGGGATTATTGTTGTGTTGTTTTTATTTATTGTGATTGTGTATTTATTTCTATTTGGCTTATGCGCATCTTTTGAGTATGGTTATCTCAAACCTCATAAGTGTCGGGCATATTGTCATTTCCGGTTTTTATTTATCTTTCTCGGTTGTTTATGCTTTGATTTATTCTATTTAAGTATAAACTCAGATTATCCTTGAAAAGATAACTCATGCAAGGAATATAAATAGACCGTGGGGCCTAGTGGTCATCCATCGGCTTAGTATTCCTGCACTTGAAAATTGTCTTATTTTCTTTTCTCGCTTGTTTGTTTTTATTTCAATTTCGGTTTTCTTTTTATTTAAAGAAAAAAAAACAAAAATATATATTTATAGATACATTTCTACAAATATCTATAACTGGTTTTACATTTATAATTACCATTTGCTTGTTTGTTGACGTTTTATCTTATTGGCCAATTTTCGGCCAACGATACACTACACTAACTTAAGTATTTGGTTTTTGTTTTCCCCATTTTCTTTGTTATATATCTTGAGCATCGTTTGCTCACATTGAGACATACTTCACTTAGGAGTGGAGTTAGTGGAGCGGATCCGTTCTTGGGAGCTCTACAAAACTTTGGTTGTAGCGAACAACCGCAGTTCACCCTTGGCAATCACCAGATTGCTAAGAGTGTTATGTAAGTATCACGATGCCTTGCGGGTACATGCGCGTGTTAAGTGTTGTCTTTTGGAAAGCTCTCAGTCTCAGAGCAGCGCAGCAACTATAAAGACAGCAGCGCAGCAACTATACAGACAGCAGCGCAGCTGCTATACGGAAGAGCAGCGCAGCTGCTATACAGCAGAGCTGCGCAGCAGCGCAGTTGCAGAGCAGCGCAGCAGCGAAGCTGCGATACTAACAGGACAAACGCAGCTGCGGTCACTTTGGATAAGATCCGTACAGACAACGCAGCTGCTACTATCTTGGATATGATTTGGTGCAGGACACCGCAGCCGCGGGTGATATAAATGTGATCCGGTACGGGACAACGCAGCTGCGATTAATATGAATCTAGTCAACGGACGAGATTCATAAGAGTATCACAAGTGACTTAGCCGACAAGTATTTGTACAGTAACTTAATATAGAATCTGAGTAATATTGACTGTACAATGATAGATTGGGTTGGCACGATCAAGAACACGTAGATCTCAGTAGGTGGGTTGATTCTGGACGTACCTCTCAGGTACACTGTTATCGGCGGTAGAACACCGAAAGTATAAGACTTAGGACTTAGAGCATTTTTAAGTATCCAGACTTCCAAGTAGTAAAACTGCATACAGTTTTTGGGAAACTTCTGAGTATTATATCTTGAGTGTTGTTGGATCAATTGTGCTGAAACTTTGGGAGTTGTCAGTGTTTATGTTACTCTATATTCTGATAGAGTTTTGTGAGATTTGGATGCTTGTATAAGAATTGGTGATCACTTAAGAACAGCTGTTTGGTAGGATTCTTGGTAGCTTCTAAGAGTGTATCATGTCTACTTCTACTACTACTGCTGCTCCTCCACCTGCACCGGTGGTTCTAGAACAACAGGTTATGGGCCTGTCATCAAGAATTCCTATCTTTTCCGAGGATAAGTATGTTTACTGGGCGGATATGGTGGAGACACATTTTGAAAATGTCAATCTTTTGGATATATTGGATGGTTCTTTGGATGAATCTGATCCGTCATGGTCTAAGAAAAATACGCAGGCTCGTTCTATTTTGAAATTTTGTATATCTGAGGACTTAGCTATGTCTCGGATAAAAATGAAAAAAGCAATTGATATCTGGAAATCCATTAAAAGTGATTATGAAAAGGCTAATGTTCAGGAACAACTTCTATTGGCTGGAAAAATTTGGGACTATAAGTACACTGGCGGTACAATGGCTGAATATTCTAACAAATTTCGTATTCTTATAGATGCACATGCTTGTGCCGGTGGGGTGTTTCCTCAGTTTCAACAGGCAGCATTGCTCATGCGGGGTCTCCCTCGTAGTATGAAAGGAGCATTTGACATGCTCAAACAGAAAGATAAAGCTAGCTGGACCTTACAGTTAGCAATCAATATTTTATTAGAGGAGGAAGCTACATCTAATATTCTCAATGTTGAGCAAGTAGAAGCTTTTAATTCAGAATTTGGAAAGAACGGTCAATTTAATCAGCAAAGTAATCAGTTTACACAATTGAGACAGTTTAATCTGGGGGGAAATAGAAAATCCAACAATGCATGTTTTTATTGTAGTGAGAGAGGTCATGGATACAAATTCTGTCCTAAACTTAAACAAGCTAACGATACAGGTTTATACAGGCCAGGATGGCAACAAAGTCAGTTTTACAAAAACTTCACGAGGCCTACACCTCGTGGAAATGCACTGTTTTCAGCTTCTTCATCACTCCAAGACGAAACTCTGACATTTTTTCTGAGGAGGACGACACGGATCTATTTGCTATGGCGGCAGCAATGGAAGGCACAAAGGACACTTGATGGATTATGGATACAGGAGCGTCAGCGCATATGTGTTGGAACAAGGCCATCTTCAAAAATCTGAAAGCAACGCCGGAGAAAAATATTTATTATGCTTGTGGAATGAGTGTCCAAACTCGTGCAATGGGTGATGTGTCCTTGCTAGTTGATGTGGATGGAAAACCAATTGAAAGGACTCTTCACAATGTCTTATTTGTGCCTGACTTTAAGAAAAATATGTATTCTACGTCGTTGGTTGAGAGTAAAGGCTTTGAGGTCAGTTTGAAAAATGGTCGGCAGGTTGTTAGCAAAAACGGCAAGGTTGCGGTTATAGGTACTAGAGATAGTAGCAAGATGTATCGCATGGATATGGCTAATACAAAAGAAAATGATGTTATGTACTCCGGTGTTTCCACTCAGATGAGTTGTGGCATAAAAGATTAGGCCATGTCAACTATGATAGTTTGAAAAAAATGGTTGTTGCTGGAAAGATAGAGGGTGTATCAATCACAGATGGGCCGGTCAAAACTTGCGATGGTTGCGCTTTAGGCAAAATCCACAGATTGCCATTTCCTAACGAGTCTGAGCATCGGTCGACCACACTTTTACAACAAATTCATTCGGATGTCTTTGGTCCGGCGAAGGTTCCTTCTGCCGGAGGAATGAAATATATGGTCACCTTCACAGATGATTTCTCACGGTTTACAAAAGTTTACTTCATGAAGGAGAAGAGTGAAGTATTTGGTCACTTTAAACACTATAAAGCATGGGCTGAAAAACTTCATAATTCATCTATTTTGCAGCTCAGATCGGACAATGGTGGTGAATATACATCAAAAGAGTTTGAAACCTTTTTACTCGAGGAAGGCATTAGTCATCTACTGACTGTTCCATATTCACCGGAACAAAATGGGGTGTCGGAACGGCTGAATAGAACTCTCACGGAAAGCTCTAGATCTATGCTCGCCGATAAAGGTGTGGATCCGAAATTCTAGGCTGAGGCTCTAAATTGTGCAGTTTATATTAAAAATAGGATAGGATCCAGATCGGTAGAAACAACTCCATACGAAATATACACTGGTAGCAAACCAGATGTTAGCCATTTCAAGGTCTTTGGTAGTCAATGCTTTATATTGGATACGTCTACAGATAGATGGAAAATGGAACCGAAGGGATTACCGGGTATTCTGTTAGGATATGATGATCACTCGAAAGGTTATAGAGTCTTTGTGTTTGAAAGGCAGAAAATAGTTGTAGCTAGAAACATCATTGTTAAGGATGAACTAGACTCCATAGATTTATTTCAAATGACAGAGCAGCAAAGGCAACAGAAAGTACAGGAGTATGTCATCTTAGATTGCATGCAGGAACTTGTCCCGCAGATTCCACAAACTCCGGTAATGACTCAGGAATCAGACTCCCTCCAACTTCCTCACCAACTTCGGGTCCAGACGGACCAAGAGCAGTCAATACAGACGGAACGCAATCAGCGCAATCACGAACACACGGATCGCAACCAGCGCAATCAGCAAGACACGGATCGCAACCAGCGCAACCAGCGCAATCACCGCAATGCGCGGGATCCGACGATCTCAGCCTCAGAATTTCCGGGGGGAAGAAGATCAAGCAGCCGCCTGCAAGCAAGCTCTCACTTTACCTACTCGGCAGTCTCAGGGGAGCCCTTGACCATCCAAGAAGCTTTCTCATCACCAGAGCGGAATCACTGGATTGAGGCGGCAAACGACGAAATGAAGTCCATCATGGAGGCTCAAACATGGGAGCTCGTGGACCTTCCTCCAGACCGAAAAGCGATCGGCAGCAAATGGGTATTCAAGGTGAAGTTAAATCCCGATAACACCATTGAACGCTATAAGGCCAGACTTGTGGCGAAGGGGTACAATCAAAAGGAAGGAATCGATTTTGAAGAAACATTTTCTCCGGTTGTAAGATTTCCAACAGTTAGGATTTTGCTGTCCCTAGCTGCTATAGAAGATATGGAAATTCATCAGATGGATGTAAAAACGGCCTTTTTGAATGGAGAACTAGAAGAGACCATTTACATGCAGCAACCTGAAAAGTATGTAGAACCAGGAAAAGAGCACTTAGAATGCAAGTTGCTAAAATCTTTGTACGGCCTAAAACAGGCCCCGAGACAGTGGAATATAAAGCTTGATGAATTCTTGACTAGTCTAGGATTTCAAAGGATAAGTTCTGATCACTCTGTCTACGTTCTAAAGGGTGAAAATGGGATAGTGTATATAGCGGTATATGTAGATGATTTGCTATTAATTAGCAAATCAATGGCTGAAATTAACAAAATCAAAACTGCTCTAAACTCACGGTTCGAGATGAAAGACCTCGGTGAGGCAAAATATATTTTGGGTATCCAGGTAGAGAGGGACAAAAACAAGAAAATAATAAAACTGACTCAAAAAGAGGCTATTGGAAACATGTTAGATGAGTACGGAATGCGGGGGGCAAAAGGGTGTTTAACTCCAATGGAGTTTCGGCAGAAGTTAGAGGGAGAAGAGACAGAACCAGGTGTTATTGTTAGCGAGTATTTAGAATCAGGGGAGAATGATCCTATGGCAATAATACCTTATAGACAGATAGTGGGAAGCTTAATATACTTCATGAACTGTACCGGTCCTGACATTGCTGCAGCAGTCGGGGTACTGAGTAGGAGTCTAGAAAATCCGAGAAAATCTGATCTGGATGCAGCAAAGAGAGTCTTAAGATATTTGGCAGGAACTAAAGATCTCAAACTCACTCTAGGCGGAGGAGAAATCAAGCTGCAAACATGGAGTGATGCAAGCTATGGCGACATGCCAAGGCGGAAATTTACCACGGGATTCGTTCTACAAATTGGGAACGGTACTTGCTGCTGGAGCAACAAACTTCAAAAGGTGACAGCACAATCGACAATGGAGTCCGAATATATGGCAGCAAGCTTGGCCCTCAAAGAACTCTTATGGGCAAAATCCATGTTACAAGAACTAGCATACATGCAAGTTGGTCCACAGGTGATCTGGTGTGATAACCAGGCTGCCATTGCCATTGCTTCTAACCCGAGTCATCACTTCAAAAGCAAACACATGGATGTACGATTACACTTTGTAAGAGAAAAAGTGTTCTCTAGAGTGATTAAATTATGTTACTTACCACATGCAAAAATGATTGTTGATATGCTCACTAAAGCTCTTCCTGCTCCTAAGCTGAAGTATTGTAGGGAAGCAGTGGGATTAAGTGAATAGTTGAATTGCTGCACTGCTATATTGCTATGCTGCGATACTGCGCTAGTTTATCACCGCAGCTGTGCTGGTATACTGAGTCTAAAGCTTTAGGGGAGTGTTGTCTTTTGGAAAGCTCTCAGTCTCTCAGAGCAGCGCAGCAGCGCAGCAACTATACAGACAGCAGCGCAGCTGCTATACGGAAGAGCAGCGCAGCTGCTATACAGCAGAGCTGCACAGCAGTGGAGCTGCAGAGCAGCGCAGCAGCGAAGCTGCAATACTGACAGGACAAACGCAGCTGCGGTCACTTTGGATAAGATCCGTACAGACAACGCAGCTGCTACTATCTTGGATATGATTTGGTGCAGGACACCGCAGCCGCGGGTGATATAAATGTGATCCGGTACGGGACAACGCAGCTGCGATTAATATGAATCTAGTCAACTGACAAGATTCTTAATAGTATCACAAGTGACTTAGCCGACAAGTATTTGTACAGTAACTTAATATAGAATCTGAGTAATATTGACAGTACAGTGATAGATTGGGTTGGCACGATCAAGAACACGTAGATCTCAGTAGGTGGGATGATTCTGGACGTACCTCTCAGGTACACTGTTATCGGCGGTAGAACACCGAAAGTATAAGACTTAGGACTTAGAGCATTTTTAAGTATCCAGACTTCCAAGTAGTAAAACTGCATACAGTTTTTGGGAAACTTCTGAGTATTATATCTTGAGTGTTGTTAGGTCAATTGTGCTGAAACTTTGGGAGTTGTCAGTGTTTATGTTACTCTATATTCTGATAGAGTTTTGTGAGATTTGGATGCTTGTATAAGAATTGGTGATCACTTAAGAACAGCTGTTTGGTAGGATTCTTGATAGCTTCTGAGAGTGAATCATGTCTACTTCTACTACTACTGCTGCTCCTCCACCTGCACCGGTGGTTGTAGAACAACATTAAGGTAGTCCGTTGATCGTATAGAGGGACCGTGGTTGGAGTGGATAAGTGTTAATCCACTTGTATTGATCATTGCATTTGTCCAGCTTTCCTTGCTTGCTATCTGGCCCTGAGTGGCCTTGGCTGAGTTTGCTTTGCCCGAAGTGGGATTTCTTCCATAGATCTTGCCGTTGGAGGCATTGGTTAGCACTTTTGTGGAGTGTGCCGCTTTAGATCTGCACTTGGGAGCGCTTGGATAGTAAGTTATTTGCCTTTATAGATCTGGCCCTTCGGCCTTGTCCCCTTGTTTGCAGGGTAGAAGGTTTTGGTAATACGGCTTCCTGATAGATCTGGCCATCGAGGCCCTGTTAGAGATTGATTGGCTGATTGGACAAAAGAATGGTGTGGCCGTGCATTTGAAGCATATCGGATAGATCGGCTTTGTTATCTGGTCATCATTTGGTGTTATCATTTTTATGCCCACCGATTGGGATAATCTTGATTATCCTGTCGGAACCACTCGATCGTCGGCCTCGTTTAGGCCCACGGAATCCGCACCATCAGATTTTTCTAGTCTTTTGGACCATCATTTTCTAAATATTTCGGGTCAAATTTCCCCTTCGGTTCGATCTACTCTCACCTCGGTATCTTCCTTATCATCAGTCTCTTCCACATTTTTCGAAGAGGAACCTGACCACGATTCCCTTGACGGGTCGAATTCCGATTCATTATCTTTTTGGTTTCCACAAATTACCAATCCAGTTTTATCCCCTAGCATTCCATTATTGGAAATGGCTTCCACATCCGAGGGAGGGGGGCGCCTTCATTTCTGTTTTTCAGGAATGAAGGACACCATGACTTTATCGCATTTTCGCATGCTATTCGATACCGAAATGCGTGATCTTGCATTTCGGTACCAAGATCGGTTTGACCTACGAGTCGCTTTCTCTCTTTTAGGTCGTTACCTTCGCGGTTCATACCTTACTCTTTATTCCCGCAAGTATGATTCCGTACTTGCGATGACTGAGTTTTCTCCAGCGTTCGCTGGGAGTCCTGCTATTATAGGACAACCAGAAATTCCTTATCAACCGGCTATCCCGGAAGTTCTTGATCTCAACGGCGATGTTATTACAGCAGCAGTTGCGGAAATACCGCAACAGTTTGCTATAGCCGCACGTGCTGGAATTCCAGCACGACCAGCGATGACTATCCCTATATTGGATCCGCTCTCTGTCATGTTTGAAATGTTGCAAGCGGAATACCGTATGCAAAACCCTGACCAAGTTCGCGAGTTAATGAACTTCGAACGGAAGTCAGGAGAGACTGCCCCTGCCATGCGTGCTCGTATGGAAGCTCTTCGTGAAGCATTGCCGGACTTAATGTCGGATGCTGAAGCTGTCCAAAAATTTGTAGGACAGTTTCCGAGTCAGTCTAAGAAGTTTATCCAGAGTCACTTGACTCAAACGTATGGCTTGAAGTTCACTTTCCACCAAGCCGCCCAGCATGCCGTGGAATTCGAAATGCAAAATTGTTGGTGGGAAGCCCATGACCAACCTAAAGTGGTCCCGAAAGAACCGATTGTTCCACCATGGAACAATCCTCGTCCTAACAACCAGCCTCCTAAAGTCCCGCCCATGGGAACCCCACCTGTTGCTCCCGGAAACCGATTATGTTTCCGATGTGGGAAGACCGGGCATGATGCCCGAATGTGTCCAGACAAAACTGCTACTGTAGAAACTAATGGTTTTAAAGTATTTTCTAGGTCTGAATAGAAATAAAGAAGCCGAGGCAGTCTACCTCTAACTTCTCTCTCCAAACTCTCAAACTTGTCGCAGTCACTGAGAAATTGGAGAGGAAGCTGGAGCCATGGCTACCTAGGCTATCCTGAGGTTTACGGGAAATTTATACTAGTTAGGGAGGAGATTATTTACTAAAAGGTATATGCCGGCCACAGGATTTGATCCTAGTACCTGCCGGCCGACAGATAGTAGATAGCCGGTAGCCTTAGCCGTTAGGTCTAGAAGTAGTCTTACGTATTATATAGTACGATAATTAATTAAACATTAATTCGTAGGATAAATCATTTAACTATAGTTGTTAACGGGATACATAGATCTGGTATGTAAAAGTACGAATTGCGGTACGGATAAAGAATCAATACCGCGCATAGATTTCGTAAGCGAAACAAATACCGCGCATGTATTTATTACGGCTACGATCAAATACGAGTTTAATCGGACGGCCGGAATTAGCGCCGAGATCGCGGAAGAAGAATTTGGCGGTTTGTGGGCATCGCCACATCGGATGACACGTGGCGATGTCACATTGGAGCGCGGCATCTCCGAGGATTAAAGGAGCGAATCCGGACATACCACGTGTCGACATTTAGGGCATGTCGTACAGTGTCCGTACATAAAGTACACCGGCAGCTGTACTTTTGCGTACGGAACTGTAATCTGATTGGTTCCGTACATCAGTAGATAGAGTCTGTGAGAGAGATAGGACTTAGAAAAATTAGAAGATAGGACCCTCTCTCCCAGAGAGCTTCTGTACAAAAGGTCAACTTTGACCCTCCATAACTTACTGCTCAGGGGAGCAAATTCAGAGATTCTTTTTGCTATCCACTCAGGGGAGTCTTGTCTTCACAGGGGTGAAGTTGATCAAAGTTTTTGTTTGTCAGGGTGGCAGTTATTTTTGCTGAAACACAAAGGGGTCAGGGTTATCCTAGAGGCTTCTTGGAAGCTGTCCACTCTGAGGACTTATGGAGGTCCCAGAGTTTCAGCTACCTGTACACATTGCAAGCAAACCGGACATTATGTCCATCGTTGTCATATAAAAAACCCGGAATATTCCTATCAGAACCAAATTAAAAGTGGTGGCATCCCCGCTCGATCTGCAAGACCGGTTCAACCGGTTAAAGAACCGGAGAAAGACACCACTCCACCTAAGGTATCTCGAAGAGAGAGAGAGCGTTTAGAAATGCAAGAGCAAATGGCGTGTGGGTAAGAAACTAAGGTAGGAAGCACCTTGAGAGCTTGACCCGGGACATTGACACTAAAATTAGGGGGACAATCTTTTTGAATGCAAGACTGCGCCTTATGAAAAGGAAGAAGGGCAGCCTGAATGTCTGTAGGAGGAGGACGAACTAACAAGTTGGCCTCCCGAAGTCTACCAATATCGATCAGGTTCGTCCATTTGGAGCGAACCCAGTCTGCTAGTGAACCATGGCGAGCCGCATCAATAATAAGAGGCGGACCAATTAATTGTTCGATTCGTTGATAATCAGCCAAAACCGTAGGTCTTGGATCATTATAGGCCGCGACATTTTCCAAGATATACCCCATAGGATAATCTAAAAAGTGTAGAAAATGCAAGATGCGAACCAACTCAAAAAATAATTTGGTGCGGGGATCGGCTAATCCGAGACCTTTCTTGGCCCGGGACATTCCCTGGCACTCCCATCCGCCAAAAACTAGATCGATTGGACCAATCTCCAGTAAGTGATGGTTGCCCTCAATCCGGATATCTTGTGGGAGGGCAGTATGCATATGCTCGTATGCAGATTTCGGGAACAAATGCGGGTATTGGGAATGCAATAGATTACAATGATGTAATTGTGCTTTCCGTGCTAACGGATCAATCTCCACCGAATAATAAAATCGGATTAATAATCCGTTCCGCAAACATGCAAGGAGAGAAGTGCCTATTCCAGCGAAAAGGTCCAAAATCACTAATCCATTTGGATGAGGTTTCAATTGGACCGGATTCCAATCAATGGGAAGAAACCCAGAAGAGTCTGTAGGGATTGAGATTGGGGAAGAGATCGGAGAAAGTGGAATTTACAAGGTTTGGTTATAGATTCGGTCAAATTCCCTCGAGTCTATAAGAAAACCTGGATCACTAAAAAGAGATTTCGAGGGAAATTTTACTGAACGTCGAATGTGTGGTGACTATCGTGAACTAAATGCTAGAACACTTCAAGATCGTCATCCCATGCCTCTTGCCGAAGAAATATTTGATCATGTAGGCGGAGCAAATTATTTTAGTATCCTTGACCTCCGTCAAGGATTCAATCAAATCGAGATAGAGGAGAAAGACTGGCATAAAACTGCCTTTTGGGGTAGCGACGCCCGATGGGAATGGGCCGTAATGCCATTCAGACTGAAAAATGCTCGGGCAGTATTTCAAAAAGTCATGGACTCCGTTCTTGGAGGCTGTAAGTTTGCTAGATGTTACATCGATGACCTCATCATTGCCTCGGCTACTACGAAGAGCACGCTGCTCACATCGAATGGGTATTGACTGAATTGAAAAAGGTCCGATTAAAATGTCATCTAGCGAAATGCACCTTTGGAGGCGAGGGAGTGCCTTACCTCGGCCATTTTATCTCGGCTGAGGGGATCACTCCTCTCGAAGCAAAGGTAGAGGCAATCAGTAAATTGCCTGCTCCTGCAGATCTCACAAGTCTGCGAGCCTTTCTCAGACTTGCTAATTATTATCGCAGGTTTGTATCTAATTTTAGCACCATCGCATCTCCGTTAAATGACCTTCTCAAGAAGGAAATGGCGTTTATATAGGGTCCCGATCAGATTTCCGCATTTCAAAAATTAAAAACCGCTTTATCGAGTGCTCCAATTCTTCGTCCTCCCAATCACAAACTCCCTTTTTGTCTCCAAACAGATTTTGGGAAACCCGGAATCGTTGCCATTTTGACACAATGGGAGTTGAGCGGAGAGGAATACGTAGTTCCTTCGCGAGTAGGAGCAGTAATCGCGTTGAATCAAATTATAGTAGCTACGAAAGAGAGTGTCTAGCCGCGGTTTGGGGAGTCGTTCACTTCCGCAATTATTTGTACGGAAAACCTTTCACACACCTAACTGACCATCAACTGTTACATTGGCTGATAACGAACGATAAGCTTTTCGGGAAGCTAGCCTGATGAGCTTTAATCTTACAAGAATATGACGTTGAAAAAATTCACCGACCCGGTCTGCTTAGTCTAAACGCAGACTGAATTTCCATAAATCCTTTGCCCCGAACAACAGATAACAAAGTTCGACAGGATTTCGATGACGACGATGTTCCCGTCATGTCAATGGGTTCTTATCTTACTTACTGCCTGGCGTCTATTCCGAACCCCCGTCCCGCCACAGATCCTTGGCGTGATGGGCCTCTCATTCTTTTCCTATCCTCCCAGACCTTCAGGTCCGGCACCACCTCTGATGAAGAAGACAGAGTGAAAAAGAGGGCCAAAAGTTACCTTTGGCTCGGGGGATCTTTAGTTCGGTTGTTGGCAGACGGAAGCCATAGGCACGTTCCACGGCCTACCGAGCGTCTTTCTCTCATTGGGCAGATTCACACCGAGCTTGGTCACTACGGTACCAAGCGAACGTTAAGTCTAGTTCAGGCACGGTATTGGTGGTCAGGAATGCAAGCTGATGTCGCTGCTATTCTACACAAGTGTGCCACCTGCGACCGTCTCCGAACTTCTTTCTCTAACCGGCAGACTACGCTCCAACCTCTACCTATTAGAGGTTTATTCTATCGATGGTCGGTCGATCTGGCCGGACCTTTTCCTATCTCGCGTAGGGGTAAACAATATATCATGATTATGATTGAAAATTTCAGTAAGTGGGTAGAAGTCGTAGCCCTGCCTCACAAGACCGCTAAGTTAACCACCGCAGCTTTTAAGGAACATGTCTTTATGAGATACGGTGCCCCAGCCGAGGTCCTTACGGATCAAGGTACAGAATTTCGGGGAGAATTTCAAGAGATGCTTGATGAGGCTCTCATCGATCATCGTCGTACTAGTCGGGATCACCCCCAGGCCGATGGCCTGGCTGAACGAGCAGTCCAGACATTTAAGCGTGCCTTGCGTAAGCATTGCTTAGAAAAACACATTTCAGTTTGGGACGAGTCCCTCGGTTACATTACCATGGGATATCGCATGTCGGTTCAGGCTAGTCTGGCTAATTTCAGTCCGTATTATGTTTTATTTGGGCGACAACCGTTGCTTGGTCGCAATATTCAGAAGGCCGCAAGCTTCCCACTTCCGCTGATGTCTGACACTATTTTTTTGGAAGAACTCACTCGTCGTGCTTTGCTTTTTGCCCGTGAAATGCCCATGGCTTTTGATAACTTGCAGATTGCCCAGCATCGGGACACACTTCGGTTTGCCACCACTCGCAGCGGCAGTTACAGGCCGCAACAAAAGCCCTATCGGGTGGGAGATTATGTTTATCTTCGCAGGCATTCTTTTGACACTTTGGACACAGATGTTTCTGCACACATCCTACGAATAATCGAGGTGGATCCGAACGGGATGTTGGGATTACAAGGAGCGAACACGCGGACTTTTCGAGAGCACTCTAAGAATTGTGCTCCATGTTACTTACCAGATTTGTCGCAGGATATGGATCCTATGCGGATGCCGATTACGGAGGCGACGGCATGTACCTTTTGTCATCGATCGGACGGGGAAACTACCATGTTACTTTGTGATCATTGCAATCAGGGGTTTCACATGGAGTGTTTGGTGCCACCTTTATTGGCAGTTCCGGACGGTCACTGGTTTTGCCACGGATGTCGCGAGCTAACGGTCGTGTTGGCCAGCTCCTCTGCCGGCTAAAGAGCTGGGGGGGGGAATAAACCGACCTAACCATAACCAGCTAAGTCGTTGACCTTTCTTTTCCTTCCACCTCCCTTGTTGTTGTATTTATCCATTTTTACTTTTGTGTTTTATTTTGTTTACGATATCTCGCTATTATTTGAGTTTAAGTTGAGCGCAGCTGATGATATTGCATGCACCTTCATGTTATTTGACACATGCACGACAGCTGTCATGCCGCATCTCGTCGGCCATTTAGTTGTTTATATTTAGGTGTTAGGAAGGGCAGCCGCTACACTAATTTGTATTTGGGTATTATTTGGGTTTCGCAGGACCGTACGACGTGTACCGTACGACCTAGATTTTTCGTGATTTCCGGTATGGCAATTTGGGTCGTACCCGCGGTCCTACCGTACGACGTATCTTTTCCGCGATTTCCGCCGACGGCGGATTTGATTATTTCGCGTCGACCGTACGACTTACGTCGACCGGAATTCCCGCGGCCACAAATTGGACCGTACTTGCGGTCCTGCCGTACTTATTTATTTTTTCCGGATTTCTCGCCGACGACACATTTTCGAATCGCGTCGAGACAAACAAACTTACCGTATTATATATATTTTGCGCGATTCTCGCCGACGGTAGCTTTGATCATTTGACGTCGACCGTACGACTTATATTATCCGGAATTCGCGCGACGACAAAGTGGACTGTATCTGCGATCCTGCCGTACAAGCTTTCATTTCCTTGAATCCCGGCCGACATCAAATTTTAATCATTTCGCGCGGAGTAGCATCTCGACCGTCGACGCAAAGTATACGATTCTCGTAATATCTCATCTTGACCGTTGACGCGTGTGACAGACAAAGATACTGTCAGTTCTGACGAAGCTACGCTATTGGACTATTTTAAGTCGTGAACCATTTGGAGGTTCACGCATTCACATGTAGATAGGAAGGGTTTTAATCCGTAGGTTATAGATTTTGTAACGTAGGGCATAGGATTTCGGCTTCCTATTGGCTGAATCCAAACTAGACGCAAATATTTGCATAGCACGCTGTACTTTGATTGGCTTGTTTTCGCTAGGCGTAGTTTTGGTTACTTAGTTCATTTCGCATCATTTCTTGCACACAATTTTCAAGTGCAGGAATTATTCATTTGATTTATTTTCAGTATTGAGGATTCTCTGCAGCCATCTTTTTATTTGTGAAATTGTCCGGACAGCTTAGAGGCGATTTTCTGCCTTTGCGTGAAGCGTCTAGTTTTCTATTATATTATCATATCTTGTAAAGCCTTACAAATTAATCTATACGGCTTCGGCTAAGACCTACACGGTTTCCCTTCATTTTTCTCATCTTTTTGAGTGGATTTCGACCGCGATCTCACAACACAAACTTCTTTCCCGATTGTGGCTGAACTTTAATTAGTGTGGAAGTTGCATGTTGGAATTATTGTTGTGTTGTTTTTATTTATTGTGATTTTGTATTTATTTCTATTTGGCTTTTGCGCATCTTTTGAGTTTGGTTATCTCAAACCTCATAAGTGTCGGGCATATTGTCATTTGCGGTTTTTATTTATCTCTCCCGGTTGTTTGATTTATTATATTTAAGTATAAATTCAGATTATCCTTGATAAGATAACTCCTGCAAGGAATATAAATAGACTGTGGGGCCTAGTGGTCATCCATCGGCTTAGTAATAAACCGACCTAACCATAACCAGCTAAGTCGTTGACCTTTCTTTTCCTTCCACCTCCCTTGTTGTTGTATTTATCCATTTTTACTTTTGTGTTTTATTTTGTTTACGATATCTCGCTATTATTTGAGTTTAAGTTGAGCGCAGCTGATGATATTGCATGCACCTTCATGTTATTTGACACATGCACGACACCGGGATGGCAAAGGAGGTGTCGAAACACGTGGAAAGTTGTGTCTTTTGCCAACAGAGTAAACCTAGTAACCAAAAACCTAGAGGTCTCTTAAAACCATTAGATATCCGCAAAAGACCATGGGAATTTATCAGTATAGATTTCATTGTCAAGTTGCCAGCTACATCTAGAAGAAATGAAAGTATCATGGTCGTAGTCGATAGGTCCAGTAAAATAGTTATCTTTATCCCTTACAAAACTACTCATTCAGTTGTAGATATTGCAAAGTTATATTTTGACAACGTGGTTAGACATCATAGAGTTCCCCTGTCTATAGTCAGTGATAGGTATTCTAAATTTAGGTCTGGATTTTGGAAATAATTGCAACAAAATTTACGCACTGAATTAAAAATGAGTACCTCTTATCATCCTCAGACAGATGGACAGATATAAAGGATGAACTCTACACTGGAAGAAATGCTTAGGATTGTTTGTATTCGAGCTCATAACAGATAGGAATCTAAACTGCCATTAATAGAATTTGCATACAATTCATGTAAACAAGCTAGTACAGGATTCTCACCATTTGAAGTTGCATATGGATACCAACCCCGAAAATCATTAGGCTTTATAACGAGGTCACTTAAGAGAATATAGTTTCTGGAAGAGAGTTTTGGGAATACATTAAAACAATTTGGAAAACACTACGGGATGCATTAGTGGAGACACAAAGGAGGCAAAAATTAAATGCTAACCGCAAACGAGGTGATTGGGTGGTAAGCACAGGTGACAAGGTTTAGCTTTCTACAACTCATTACAATTACAAGATCGATTGACAATCGGATCCTACGGGGAAATTTGCTCCTAAGTACATTGGACCATTTACTGTAATCGAGATGATATCGTCAGTTGCTGCCAAATTGGACTAACCGCCTTCAACAAAAATTCATCTAGTAATACACATCAGTCAGTTGAAACTAGCAAATCTTCCACCAACTGATGGAGAATTGAAATTAGAACCCTCAATAATTATAGAACTTGAGGTCCACAAATGGGTAATAGATTGGGTTGGTCAACAGATCTAAGTCAGAAATACTATATTGTGGCAACTGCATCATCTAAGAAGGCCAAAAGATGAGTTGACTTTAGAAGATAAAAATTCTGAGTTTTTACAAAGGTATTGGAGGGATACTAATATAGAAGTCCCGTCTTTAGAGTGAAATGTGCTTTAACTAAGGTCGGTTAAAAATAAGGAGGGGATGATGTAACAGTAATAGCGGATCGAGCTTGGTCGTAAATAGGTATTTAAGAGTTACAAATATAAAGTTTTAATTTGGTAGACGTTCGCAAAAGAATCGCGCGATTTCGAGTTCTATTTCAAAAGATATAGTGATGGGTGTATTTAGGTGACAGCGTGGGGTCAAACTAACAAGTGGGTATCATTGTAACTGGTTAAGGGTCAACAGTAGCCGCGGAATTTCAGGCGTAAGTCTATAAAATATGAATAGTCGTTTAGTACATATGATGGTTCGTTTCGTAAAAATTTTAGTACGAAACGTCATAAGTTAAAATTTGTAAATTTCGTAGATAGTTTCGCGTGTAAATTTTGTTACGCGCGAACGTGCGAAGTCGCGTTTCAATTCGCGCGCACTTTTGCATGTAAATGTTACCTAGTAAAATGTAGCGTTTCATTGGTTAGAAAATGCTACGTAGTTAGTGGGAGATTTCGCACGTTTTTCATTGGTCAGTCTAACTCATTGTTGATCAATGATTGGCCTAGGTAAATCCTGTTCAACAGAGCGTTGACTCTGGCTTGGCGAGTCTAGGGCGATGATGGATAAATAGTGAAGTCTAAGAGAAGAGTAGACATATTTTCTTTTGGAAAAGTTTGTGGAAATTGTGACTGATCTTAGTCGTGAGCGAATAATACCAAATTGGAGCAATGGCATTTTAACACCGAAATATCATACTAACTAAATAGTGTTTTAGTAGTTAAGAGATAGAATATTTATGAGTGGAGGGTAGTGGAAAATACTTTAATAAGAAAGGTTGAGCCACGAGGGCAAGAGACCAAGCTAATGTTATGTGGACATAAGCTTTTTCTAATTTAAAGTTTATCCTTATGTGAGTGCTTTCCAATGTGGATGTGTATTTTTATATGTGTGGAATGTATGGTTAAAATTGGTTGTAGTAATGGGATTTTGTGAGAGGTAGGAAATATTATTACATATATAGTTCGGCATGCCAAGGATGACAGCCTGTTCCGTTCCTTGTATAACGAGATGACGGAATTTTAGTAAAACGGGATAAACCGTACATTTGTACCAGATGAACCGTACAGTTATTGAAGATAGTTATCGAACCGGTGGTATCGCGATAAAAATTTGATAGTATCGATTTTTCATCGCGATAACACCAATACAAATATATCGTTCAAATATATCGATTATCGGTAGGCCAAAAAAAGGGGCATATCGGTTATCGACAACTACAGTAGCTACCGAAACACAACACTTTAATTTTTTGCTCTTGCTCGCCTGAGAAAGTATATAAAGCACACAAAAAATATAATACTTTAGCGTACCGTACGGACTTAAAAGTTCACGTCAGAGTCGTCATCGCTTCACACCCTACAAACGCTAGCCAACAAAATTGTAAGATCGTAGATGCGCCAGGTTTCCCATAATCGGATGACGTAGGGAATTGTTTAGCATAGTTCTTCACACCGTTTAGTGCAAACAATTCAATTGCGACGAATTATACGTAACGAACGCATTGAACTATTTGAAAAAATCGTAAAAATCGTTAATGAATTTTCGTCGTTACTATTCCGTACATGTAAACAAAAATGAATTCTACATATACCGCAGTTTGTACAATTTCCGTATAGTTCCTGTCTCTTTTCGTCATTGTGTGTACATTTTCGGTACAATTCTGTACGTTTCCCCTAAAAATTTTGTTCAGTTTACAGGACAAAAAGTACTACGAAGTGCAACGTATCTTTTCGTCAAAGTCCGTACTTTTTTCGTACAAAACCATACATTTACAGTAAAATACCGTACTATTTCCGTAAATTGTCCATTCAGTTTACCGGACAGAAAGTTCATCGCGATTTTTTGCGATTTTTTCAACAGTCACGAATTATACGTAGCAATCGGAAAAAAGGAAAAAATCGCACGATTTGAACAACAACGTTGTTTTGCAAACTTGCGGAAAAGTACAGTACCAATTAAACTCGTAAAAAAACGCGTATAATATGGCGTGCCCCAACACACCACGTGTTGGTTTTTGAAAAGTTAGTTTCGTGCGCACACGACGTTTTGTGCGTGCGCGTGGTCGCGAGCGTATTTAATTACCGAAAGTAATGTGGTGGTTCGAATGGTTTGCGGATTGGGGGAGTAGATGTACGAGGAAAATTAAAGGGACGTGAAGAAGTAATTAAGTGGCGGGGAATGCGTTGGGAAATGGACGGCAGATCGCGTAGCGATCCGATTTGAAATATTCGAAATATTGAAAATGTACGTTTCCCGTACGGAACGTAATTTGGCAAGCGGCCTCTATGGCGAAGGACGTGCTTACGGTACAGGCAAGATTTGGATAGAATGACGTCGTTTTGTCTAAGTGTACTTTGGAACCACGCGGCACGACATCGTCGGTGCCGAATAAGAGCTACGGACGGCGGAAAAATGCCGCCGTTATTTTTCAACAAGTGGGACGCGAAATCGCGTCCATCACATTATATTTATTTTGGACGGTCAAGATTCGTTCGATGGAATTCTTAAGGTTTGTAGCGGCGCCGTCAGTTTGGTCATTTTGGTGAGGGACGCGAAATCGCATCCATCATAAGATATTTATTCTGGACGGTCCAGATTCGTTCGATGAAATTAGAAAGGTTTGTAAATATTTGCAACAATGTTTTGTCCTATGTGTATTAGGTATTAGTGTATATCTATTCATTCTGACACGTCACGAAGTATTCGGGTTACGTACGGCTGGTATGCCTCCGTACAGGTAGTAGTAACCTGTAGTGTATATTTGTAGGACTTACTCATTTTTAGACTTAGGAACTTTTGGACAGAAACTGTTTTCTGCTCCTTTTTGGGAATTTCATCTGAGAATTTCTCTCAGTTATATTGGCAGAATTATCTGAAATTTTGCATGTGTGTTCCTCCTTATATTGGAAATATTGTGGAAAATTTTTAGACCTAGTGTGTTTATGGTTTGCTTGGGGCTTCATTGTGAAGTTGGTCAAATTTATCAAAGTTCTGGCAGGCTGTTTTTCTGCAACTTTGACTGGGTGATGTGGGAATTCTAGCTGGTATATTTATATGAGAATTTGTGGGAATACTTAGTGGCTTAGAAAATATCTGCTTGTGTAGTTTCAGCTTGGTTTGGTAATTCTGTAGAATTCTGAGTGGAATCAAAGTAGGCTGTTTTGGGGTAGTCTTTGGTGCTTCCGAGGGTACATTCATGGCTGAAAATGGCTATGAACAACACCACGTCGACGTCAAATTTTCTCTACATGGATAGAACAGACGTAAGATAAATTTATCACTACACCGCGAATCGTAATTAGCATCCTATACGCTAATTCTGTCACCCCTAATTTTGACTCTATCACACTAATAATTCTAAATTATTTTTTTCATTATTTAAGGTACTTTTTGAATCAGCGTTAACAACTCTAATGTAGTTCCGTTTTAGATAGTGTGGCGTTATGGTCGGTGTCTGACCGTGCAAAATTATGCTATATTAATTAGAAAAGTACTTTATTAACTAAAAAAGTACAAAAAATGATTTAATACAGGTCGTTATCATGTAACTGCATTTTCACAAGCCGCGTAATGCAACGTCATAATGACCTGAAACTGTACGTTTTGTCAGATTCTGTACGTATACCTAATTTACAGTAGAGATATTCAGCTCGGATAATTATTACGGCAAGAAACCCAAATTAGAGCTATTGATAAATTAGATTTTTTTTTTTTTGAAAAGGGTTGATTACCCAAATTAGAGTTAATAACTCTAATTATTTTTTTTCATTTTTTTACTCTAATTATTTCTTTACTCTAATTACGATTCGCGGTGTACTGTACTTGCGTCAGAGTACAATACTTTTTATTGAGGCTGTGCTGATGTAACCGATACTTCGAAGTGGTACTTTGTATTTTAGTGAAGACTCTCCGTACCACTTTTCAGAGCGTTCCAATGTGCTAAAATGAACTTAAAATCTTCTTCTTTTTATTTAAATAAAATCGTTACTTTGGAATGTGACGGTTCAGACGTGGGTAAAACCTGTGCCAGTTGTAGACGACTACAAAACTTGCGACAAAGTCTACAAAAATAGCGACGGTTGAAGACATTTAATGTAGTTTTGTGTGACATTGTAGATGTTTATGGTTTGTGACATTGTGACGTAGTGCTCGCTTGTGATAGTGTCAACGCCACTAATTTTGAAACTTTTCGGCTTGGCTCCCCGATTTTGATTTTTAGTCTTTTCTCACTTGATCCGTCATAAAACTGTTGTTCTTTGGTCTAAAATAGACCGCAGAAGCAACCCAAACTATCATGCAAGAAGCTAAGCGAAGCTAGGCCAATGAACAATCATTTGAAATGCATCCTCCATTTAACATACAACAACATTTAGGTGGCATAGACTTTTGCAAAGCACCCATGAGTGAAAGTCGAGGTTCAAGACCCTTGCAATCTTTTTCCAAACATCTGTGTGATGGGCAAGAAAAAAAAATAGCGTGTACTCTTCCTCGTGCAAAAAAAATCATATTCGTGTGGCACGTGGCTGAACGTTTTATCGTTCGTTGTTCATGCAATACTTTAACTAAAATCAGCCCTCAAAGTCATTTTGGTTAAATTTTCTAGATGAGCTAAGATCGCATGCCATGTGGGTCAAAAAGACTCGGTGCAAATTTATTTTTTAAGGGAAAAGACAAAAAAACCCGATACTTTACGACATTGGCACACCTTTTGCAAAGGTTTCCGTATGTAACCAAAACTTTGATGTGGTACTTTGAATTTTAGTGAGGTTTCTCCGTACTTGCGAACCGTTCCAATGTTCAAAAATGATTTTTTAATCTAAAATGTGACGGTCGTAGACGCGGGTAACAATTGTGACAGTTGTAGAGGACTTCAAGTCTTGCAACCATTGGTGATGTCTACAAAAACACTAGTGTTGTGTATCAGTGAATTTCGTATCGGCGATAAGTTCAATAACCGATATATCGATTATTTTTGGTAATTACGATATATCGTTATTGGTAATTAAATCCCGATATATCAGTACTAATAACCGATCATAGTTGATTATCGATGTAAACCCTCGGGAGAGGGGGGGGGCTCAACGCGGAGGGGGGCCTGGACATATTTTCTATGTAGGGAAACGAGAATTTGAGTACGTAGCAGAGATCTATAAGTATGAAGTACAAATCGATATACGTATTGATTATCGATAGGTAGAAAAATATATACATATCAGGTATTGGTAAAAGGCTTCCGATTCACAACACTAAAAAAATAGCGACGGTTGTATACGTCTAGTTTTTTGTGGCACTCTCGAATTGTACGGTTTTGTCACTAAAAAAATAGCGACGGTTGTATACGTCTAGTTTTTTGTGGCACTCTCGATGTGTACGGTTTTGTGATGTTGAGACTTCAAACTTACTTGTGAAGACCTCGAAGTCACAAATCCCAGAACTTTTCGCCATGGCTTCCCGATTTTCTATTTTTATCTTTTCTTACTTGACATGCCATCAAACTACGCCCAAAGGTGATTTTTTTTTTAAGGGCTCTTTAATTCCATACCAACATTGGCGTGTTTTATTTTGAGGGAGAAGGAGAGAGGAACATTCTTGCGAGAGGGAGAGGCGTTGACAACGTAGACTTTTGCAAAGATCCTATGGATGAAAGTGGAGGCCCGAGATCCCCGCAAATTTTTTTCTGTACATGTGCGTGACGGGCAAGAAAAAAATAGCGTGTACTCTCCCTTGTGCAAAAAAAACACTATCACTTCTTAAAATGAAAAAATGACAATATTAGTATGAAATGAAAAAGCTCTAAAAAATAAAAAAAATAGTATCTTTGGGCTTAATTGGGCGACAGGTCGAGAAAGAAATGATAAATTAATAGAATCGGGAACCCATAGCAGAATGATCCAAAATTAATGACGTCGACGCTTGGTCAGCCCGTTGAACAACTTTGACTTGCGAAATATTGTAACAACCGGTTAAAAAAGTGTCGCGCTTGCGAACATCGAGCGTCATCAAAAAGACAACAATTCACACGGTCGGCCAAGGTTTCCGTAACCAAATTGCGCCAACCACACGTAAATAAAATTGCTGCGCGCAGTCATTTTCTCACTTCAGGTGAACTCCAATGTGAGAGCACATAGTGGCATTAAACTTTGCCGCAAAAATGGAATCTAATCGCGAAGCGTTATGTTGAACATGGACGCAAAGTAAAGGATAACGTGATACAGATAAATTAACTAGCACCAAACGAAATAAACTTCATGCACGATAAGAAAACGGACCTGCTTATAAATATCGATGAAAATAAATGATAAAAACCGCGCGTGACCAAATCAAACCACACTATTTACGATTCAATATTGATAGCGTGCTACACGTTTATTCTCATCATCGCAAATTTTGAACAACAAGTTCTACCTAGATGGGAAAAATTTAGGCGCATGTACGCAAAGTTTTGAAGTGCGAAGGGAAACTTTTAGTTGAACATTTACATCAGCGGACTTCATCATCGATATAACGTAACTTTTTTTATGTTTTTTGTATTTTGATATATCCTTCTAATTTTTTTTGAGAAACACTTCAGTGTAAACTATTAGGACAATGGTCAAACCCTCGTCTTTTTCAACAACAACTAATAAGTAGCAGTCGACGACTTATATGTCCATTTCGTGTTTGCGGGTATAAAATGTAGAAACTAATGGTTTTATTAGTATTTTCTAGGTCTGAAAAGAAATATAGAAGTCGAGGCAGTCTATCATGGCCCACTCTTTATGTAGAGGAATGGATTACGATGAGATAGAAAAAGCTAAACATTTTTTTAAGACTGGAGCAAAACCTAGACAAGTTGTGAGCTCTTTACGGTTAGGGAAAAAACCATGCTATGCAACAACTAAAGATATTTACAATTTACGACTAAAAATACGGAAACAAGAATTGAATGATAAATCTTCTATTGTAGCTTTGATAATTGAATTGATAACTTTGAAGATGTTCGAGAACGAGTATGAGTTAGATGATGAACATTGCATCTCTCGTCTTTTTATACCACCAAAAACATCAATTACTATGCTAAAGAGAAAATATACATGTATTTAATTAGATTGTACATATAAAACAAATCAATTTAAGATGCGATTATTACATGTAGTTGGGTTGTCTCTGAATAACAAAACTTTTAGTATATGTTTTGTTGTTTAGTGTTCAAAAAAATTAGAGGATTACAAGTGGGCTTTACAACAATTAGTTAAGTTATTTCATAAAGACTCTCTTCCAGATGTATGTGTAACAGATAAAGAACTAGCATTAATGAATGCTTTAGAAATAGTATTTCCTGATACCCAAAAACTCCTTTGCCAATGGCACATTACTAAAAATGTCGTGGCTAAATGTAAACGTGATTTCAATGGGTCGGACAAAGAATGGGGGGGGTTTTTTTCGAACATCGAAAGAAGTGGTAAAATCAAAGTTCAAGGACAAATTTGTGGTGTTGTGGGAAAAGTGTAGCACCCTACTTTATGAGAATAAAATAATATTGTCATATTTGGAAGAAATATGGTTTCCTTGGAAAGAGTGTTTTGTGAATGCATAGGCACACCGTTGTCTCCACCTAGGTGGTAAATCCACATCTCGAATTGAGGGGGCTCATGCCATGCTGAAGTCTTATTTGCAAACCTACTGGTGAATTTTTGATTAGATTTTTTATTTTTTCACTTTTTGTATGTTCATTTTTGTTTAACTGATTTTTTCATCATTGTTCTCCATATAAGATTTAAATTATTCTTTTGATTTTTATTGAATTAAACATGTAACAAAGATATAATCATCATTGACCAATCACTGTGGATTGATACATATTTGGTCATATAATTCAACTTTCGTACTATTAATGGTGATTAAATGAATAAACTATGCACGTTATTGATAGTGGTCAATCGAATGGAATCTTTAATAAATTTATGGTCGAATGAAGACTATGTATACTAATAATGGTCGTTGATCTAGAATCCACACTAGTAATGGTAATTTGAAAAATGTTATCCACATTGATAGTGGTAATTTAATTAATGAAATCTGTAGTCATTGTGGTGTCAAACAAATATAAGTTGTTGAAAAAGGTATTTTCTAGTTTTCTACTTATGTTAGTCTGTACTAGCTCTTCTTAAGTCCTCACACTTGTCGAAGTCTCTGAAGACTTGAGACGGCCATGGCTGCCTTAGGCAGACAAGAAGATAGACCAAGGGAGCAGGAGGAATAGCCCTTTGCAAAAGATAGGCAGACCAAGGGAGCAGGAGGAATGGCCCTTTGCAAAAGATAGGCAGTCAGACTATGATTTGATCCCAGGTCTTACAAGATGACTGCCGTACAGAGTAGCCGTCTGTTGTATCCATTAGGTCTTTGATCAAGTGTTACACACATGGGGTACGATTCATATTTAAAGATGTACTCATGGAAGTATTCCATTTAACGGATTACAGGTCGAAAAGTACATAGGACCAGCTCAGATGCACGATATAAACTGAACGCACAAAATGAACAAAACAACATTTACCTGAACAAAAAGGAATAAATGTCAGTTTTGGATCGGGCGGATCCCATTAGAGCTCATGTACCGGAGTGAAAATTTGGCGGTTTATAAGGGCGACATCATCGGATGACACGTGGCAAGATATCAGTGGGTAGCGGATATTATAGGGAGAGGAACCATGGCTCCAGATCTGACAGGAGTCAGCGGGACGGCCATGCCATACCATGGTCGTACAAGAAGTACAGCAGCATCTGTACCTTCTTGTACTGTAGAGTCTTTTGATTGGTTATGTACATCAATAGTAGGGGGTTCAGGGAGGAATCTAGGACTTAGGACTTAGTAAGTTTGGGGCGCCTATGTCTGAGAGTGCTTATGTATAAATAGACCATCTTTGGTGAGCTATAACTAACTCCTCAAGGGAGCAAATTCAAAGATTTCTTTTGCGTCTAACTCAAGGGAGTCGCACCCTCAGAGGGATGAGGTTGGTCAGAATATTTGTCAAATTGGGTGGCACTTAGTCAGTGGGAAAATCAAAAGGGAAAATATTATCCTAGAGGCTTTTTATAAGCTGCATATTATGTGGGCCAATTGAGGCCACATAATTTTAGGTTATGAGCCCACCCTCTACGGTGCCAATTTTCAATATAACAGGTTTCATATAAAAGGAGACTATGATGAAAGGTGCACTTTTTATAAAACGTCTATGGGACATTGTAAATGGTCGTGTGCCACGACCATTTGCAAATCTAGGAGTCCCACCATGTTTTAGAGGACTCAGATTCTCAAGGGGATCTGACCAGAGAGAGGAGATAAATGATGACGGAGAAAGCATTGTGTGGGATTAAGTCAAGGAGAAGGGAAAGGAAAATCTCACACCAATAGCTACTGGATGTATACCGGTTGGAGCTGTTCCAAAAACAAAGGCGAATGATACTAAAATCAGGGATTACAACAACACGGTGGCAACTCATTTTATTCCCATGAATCTTCCTCAAGCAGTTGCTACTCCTCACATCAATGTGGTCAAGTCAGCCGATATATGGGAGGTTGTTGTAAACATTTACAGGAGTGAAACGATTAAGCAGCAACAGTAGGCTGATCACAAGTTGCAAGCATATGCCTACAAAGGAGGAAAAATGCTTGATTTTTGTAATGATCTCTCCGGGTTGTTTATGGAGTTGGAGAGTGCTGGGAAGCAAGAGATCGAGAAAGAAAAGGTGAATACTTTACTCGTGAAGCTGCCGAATGATTATCAAAATATTGTTAGCAGAGTACAAGATCTTCCGAACAATCGATCGGTCTAAAATTCTGTTGTTGGGATGATTCTAGTCCGGGAAAAATACAATTGAGATTTTGAGGGGAGGTAAGAGTGTTCAAGCATCGGCTGCAAGAACTAACTAGAGGAATAACGATTCCTAAAAACCTTAAGGAATTATAGTGCAAAAGGTAAGGGAAACCAATCTGGTGGATTTGGATCTAGGCCTCGGCTTTGTCACTTTTGCAAGACGTCATGACATTACATGGCGGAGGGTACTAGATTGACTGAGCTGAGAAATAAAAAAGGACAGATCGTTGGATTTGGTGAAGGAAAGAAGTAGGCACTTGTGACAACACAAGTCAAGGGAGATGATAATGAGGATTCTGAGGAGGATGACGGAGAACTTCTACTCAACGAGCAGCTGGAGATGAAGGTCGCGACAGAGATTCTAAGGAAGCACAAGCGTGCCTTCGGCGGAGTGAAAGAAGCTCCCGAAGAAGGTTGGATTATTGACTCAGGTACCTCTATGCACATGTGTAGAGAGAAACATATGTTTACTAAAATGAGAATGATCCCTATTGTAGAGGTAAAGAATAGGGATGGGAGAGTAGTAACCACTAACTTGGTGGAATCTGTGGATCTGAAAGTCTTAGTAGAAGGTAAGACATCAAGAGTCACTTTTTAAGATGTTCTTTTCATTCCACAGGTGAACAAAAACCTTGTCTCTACATCAGTTTTAGATGATAAAGGTTTTGAGACTAGTACCAAGAAAGGAGTCTTTACATCTAGCTAAGAGGATAAAGTATACTTCACAGCTGAAAAAGGTAGCAAAAAAATGTTTCAGCTGAATTTGAGTAATGAAGAAAAAAAATGTTTTAGCTGAATTTGAGTAATGAAAAGAAGGGAGTTTACTATGCTGGTGTAAATGACTTGATGATATGGCATAAATGATTGGGGCATGTGCATCTAGATAGGCTAAAGAAAATGAAGAAGATGGGAGTAGTTGAGGGAATTCAGTTTGGGGACAATGAGACTTTGGGTAATTGTAGTGGATGTGCTTAAGGTAAGACCCACAGATTGCCTTTTCCAAAAACTGCAACCTATAAGGGGGAAAAGGTCCTAGATCTAGTCCATAGTGACATATGGGGACCAGCAAAGTGCCACAAGTTGGAGGGAAGAGATATATGCTTACTATTACTGATGACTAGTCTAGGTATTCCAGAGTCTATTTTCTGAAGGCAAAATCTGAAGCACCAGTTTCTTTTAAAGAGTATAAGGCATGGAGTGAGATGCTTCATAAAACTCCTATACAGAGAGTAAGAAGTGATAATAGGGGGGAATAAACTTCTAATCAGTTTGAGGATATTCTAAAAAAAAAAAAGGTTTAATACCAAAAGACTGTTCCAAGGAATCCGCAACAAAATGGTGTGGCTGAGAGATTAAATCGGACATTAACTGATAGTGCCCAAAACATGCTAAAAGATAAAAAGACAAGAAAATGCTTCTGGGCAGAGTGAACTATGCTAGCTACCTTAAGAATAGAGTCCTCACCTCGGTAGTGAAAGGTTTAATATCTTATGAAAGATGGACAGGGAGAAAACATGATGTCTCACAGTTAAAGGTGTCTGAAGTCAAGTATACAATTTAAGTACAGAAAAAATTGAATGGAAGTTAGATCCAAGTGGAAAGCCGGAGTATCTACTTGGATATGATGAAAATGTCAAAAGATATAGAGTTTACGATCTTTGGAAAGAAGATATTATTCTAGTTAAACACTTGGTAGTTAATGATAAAGGAAAATCAGTCGATCCCTTCAAATACACTAAAACGGTCAGAATTAGAATTGGATCAGAAAATGATTTAGATTCAGATTCTTTTACAGTACATCAGTTTAGCAGGACATTGTATCAGTTTAGCAGGACATTGTAGATGCAGGAAAAATTTTGACCGAGAATGACTCCATTTTGGAGCCACAGTATCCAGTTCAACCAGAGGAAGAGGACGATGAAAGACCGGAAATGGAATTAATACATAGGGGAGAAGAGGAAATTACTCCGGAAAAATCCTAGATTACCCTCTATTCTGGCATTGGGTTTTGAAAGAGGGAGAAGAAACTATAAAAGGCTTCAAGAGAGACAAGTTAACAATAAGGTAGCCAAGCAGTCACATCTGAGTGAACCTCAAACTTACTTAGAGGCAATTAATAGTCCGGAAAAGAGTAGATGGGTAACAACCATTAATGATGAAATTGCTTCAATTATGGAAGCAAATACATGGGAGTTGGTGGACTATCCACTGGACTGAAAAACGGATTCGATGTAAGTGGGTATTTTACTTGAAACTCAATCCAGATAACACCATCGAGCGATACAATGCTAGATCAGTGGCCAAAGGGTACAGACAGAAAGAAGGGATTGATTAAGATGAGACCTCTGCTCTTGTTGTCAGATTTCCCTCTATTCGAATTCTACTCAGTTTAGCGGCAGCGGAAGACATAGAAGTACACCAGATGGATATCAAAACGGCCTTTTTACACGAAGAATTGGAAGAAGTGATCTTCATGCGACAGCCGGAAGGGTTTGTGGAGGAGGGGGAAGAAAGCAAGGTGTGTAGACTAATAAAATCTCTTGATAGAATGAAACAGGCTCCCCATCAATATAATAAGAAATAAGACGACTTGTTGACGAATTTGAGATATGTCCGAATTAGTTCGGATCATTCAATCAACCTATTCGAGGATGAGGAAGGTATTATTTTCATTGCAATTTATATTGATGATTTGCTTGTTCTAAGTAAATCATAGAGAAAATTAATAAACTGAAAATGGATCTCAAGAGTATATTCGAAATGAAGGACTTGGGGGAAGCAAAACATATTTTGGGAATTCAGATGGAGAGAGATAAAGGGAAGAAAATAATTAGACTAACCCAAAAAGAGGAAATCAAAAATATGCTTGAAAAATTGCAAATGGATAAAGCAAATAGTTATACGACTCCCATGGATTTAAAGAAGGAAAATGAGGAGAGCTCAAAAAGAGGAGTTGTAATTCTTGATGATGAGTTAGGACCGGAGGAAAGAGAATTTATGAGAAATATTTCATAAAGACACGTTGTAGGTAGCTTGATCTATTTTATGAATTGTACCACGCCCGATAGCCTGATATAGCGACAGCTGTAGGAGTACTAAGTAGGAGTTTGAATGACCTTAGGAAGAGAAATTGGGAAGCAGCCAAGAGGGTAATGAGGTACTTGATAGAAACCAAAGATCGATGGTTGCATTAAAGAGGGGATAATACTGACATCACCACTTGGAGTGATGATAGTTATGCAGATGTTCCATTGAGGAGGTGTTCATCTAGGTATGTGTTGTAGGTTGGGAATGGGGCTTGCTGTTGAAGCGGCAAGCAACAAAAGGTGATTGTTCAGTCCACCATGGAGTCTGAGTGTATGGCCTCTTTTTTGCTGTGAAGGAATTAATGTGGGTGAAACCATTGCTTCAAAAACTTGGTTATTTGAAGAATGGAGTGCATAAAATATTTTCTGTGATAATCAGTCTACAATTGCAATTGCAATTGCAACAAATCCAAATCATCAC
>JBBHKE010002803.1:0-41649 GCA_037447655.1 Zygnema cylindricum
TTGTGATACTCTTATGAATCTCGTCCGTTGACTAGATTCATATCAATCGCAGCTGCGTTGTCCCATACCGGATCACATTTACATCACCCGCGGCTGCGGTGTCCTGCACCGAATCATATCCAAGATAGTAGCAGCTGCGTTGTCCGTACGGATCTTATCCAAAGTAACCGCAGCTGCGTTTGTCCTGTCTGTGTCGCAGCTTCGTTGCTGCGCTGCTCTGCTGCTGCGCTGCTCCGCAGCTCTGCTGCTGCGCTGCTCCGCAGCTCTGCTGTATAGCAGCTGCGCTGCTCTTCCGTATAGCAGCTGCGCTGCTGTCTGTATAGTTGTTGCGCTGCTGCGCTGCTCTGAGACTGAAAGCTTTCCAAAAAGTCAACACCATGTAAGTTGACGGTCAAATCTCTATGATCGTCAAAGATTTGAGAATCGACCATTTTCGTATGGAAATCTGTACTTGCGTATTATGTACGTGTATTTGCGTATTATGTAAGTGTACCGCGTCAATGTACCTCAAAGATCTCTTTCACTCTGCTGACTTTCAAGAAAACACAGTATTTCTTTCCGGCAAAAATTTTACGGTCACCGTGTCAAAAGGCACGTGACTTTGGAAAACTGTGAAAATTTTCATTTTTTTCGATATATTGACGATACGATATATCGGCGATATATTGGCAATATATCGCGATATTTTTATTTTCGATATATCGAAGCGATATATCGATTATCAGGTACCTGAAATTCGATATATATCGAATATCGGCAAATGGTCCTCGATACCCAACACTACTAATTTGGGTTCTCAAAATTTGGTTTTTTTCGGAAAGTAGTATACATTATTTAATTTTTTCCTTGACATTAATTGATGTACCGTACAAAATAGCTTGAAGTCAGAAAGTACAGTAATGTATAATTAGTGTGGTTTACGGTCGATGTCAGACCGTACATAAATGTACCTTTATAGCTGAAATTTAAAAAATTAAATTTTAAATCATACGAGCATGCATACGAACGTGCGCTAAAAAAAAGGATCAACCTAGTCAACAAAAACCACGTTCGCACACATTCCGCTAAAATCTCCTCGATTGAAGCGTGAATATAAAATGAGTTTGCATGTGGGAGATCACGAACTTTTAGTTAAATAATTGAACTGTGTGTAGTTACAAGCCCACGTACAACGCCTTGAAACTGCGAACGCTTACTTCATGTGATTTTGCTGTTCCATTTATATAAACATTATAATATGTATTGTGTCCAATTAGCGTCAATGTGTATCCTGTTCGGTGAAAACAGACGAATTTACCGTAAATGTTTATTCTAATATGGTGTATACCATGAACTAGAATTAATGTACACGTTAATAAGGGGTCAAAGTGACAAAATGACCACAAATTACAGTTAATGGGAAAAATAAATAGAATAAAAATACAACATTTGGCGTCGGTGATATTTAGGACGAAGTAACGCCAAATGCAGACTATCCACAAAAAAATGGATCCATTTTTGGACGAATCACAACCAACCAAACATTTCGTTTTTTTTTTAGGGATCACACGTTGCGCCGTCACTTCGGCAAATAGACAATTTTCTTTTGTTTCATAATGAAGCATGCAAAAATGGCGCCGCCACTTTCATTTCGCTTC
This sequence comes from Zygnema cylindricum, assembly GCA_037447655.1. Classification (NCBI taxonomy): domain Eukaryota; kingdom Viridiplantae; phylum Streptophyta; class Zygnematophyceae; order Zygnematales; family Zygnemataceae; genus Zygnema; species Zygnema cylindricum. Next base: position 1,638 of record JBBHKE010002803.1, read on the forward strand.
CATAGATTTGCGTGTGGCGGCTCTTTCTCCCTCGCCATATCTGGCGTCTCTCCGTTTCCCTTTTTATTGACTCCGCCCCCCTTCCCTCTCCCTTTCCCTCTCCCACTCTCTTTCTCTTTCCTCTTTCCTCTCTTCTTCCTTGTCCCTCTCTTCCTCTCTCTCCCCCTCCCTCTCTTTCTCACCCTCTCGATCTGCAACACTATCTCCCTCCCCCTCTTCCTCTCCCACTACCCAATTTGTTGATATGCCGCTATCTCTCCCTCTCTCTTTTTTGTTGTCAAACTATCTTTGGTTTACAAGTATTATTATGTTATTTAACTCTTATTTTCATTTTGTCTGGCTCTCTCTCCCTTATGGTACTCAGGGACGAGAGTGCATCGTCGCTGAATGATTTTTTTTTTTATCATGTAAGGACTTGACGAGATTGTCTAGGTGTTTAATGGCATGTTTCCCTCTCCTATATCTCCCTCTTACCCTCTCCATTAGTCGTTCTCTTTTCTTCCCCCTCTCTCTCTCTCCCTCTCCTCCCTCTCTCTATCTGTTGCCATCTCTCCCTCTCTATCTCCCTTACCCTTTCCCACTCACCCTCTCGATTTGCCGCACTATTTTTATCCCCCTCTCTCTCTCCCCCTCCCCCTCCCTCGATCTGCTGCTATCTCTTCGCACCCCTTTCCCTCTAACTTCCCCTCTCTCTCTCTCTCTCACCCTCGGAATATATCGCATTCTCTCCCTTTATCTCGTATTCTCCCTCTCCCTTACCCTCTCAATCTGCGGCTATCTCTCTTTATCTCTATCCTTTATCTCTCTTTATCTCTATCCCTTACTGTAACAGGGTTACAGAAAAGTGTACAATATTGTTAGAGGCGAGGATGATGTGGTTGCGGTTCCAGAGCAGCGTAGCTGCGACGCCAGAGTAGCGCAGTTGAGCAACGTAGCAACTTAGTACCATAGTATAGCAACGCAACATAGCAGCATAGCAACGCCGCAGAATGTAGATAGAACCCCATAGTTCTAGAAGGATAGTTTGGATAGATCTCGGTGGACCATGAAGTCCACGTGTACATGTGGATAGTACTTGGTTGACTAGCGGATGGATAGTTTAAATAGTAAAGTAGACCTAGTCAAGACCTGACTCTTTGAGTAGACCTTCGGAGCGAGTTTTCAACTTGTAATCTTTCTTCCGATTAATAAAGCTTGACCTTTATCTGTGAGTGTTGTGTGCTCTTGCTGTAGCTACGGGGAGATCCTTGGAGTCCTTCCGCTGCGCATTATCGTGTGTTGTGGGTTACCATTTTGTCCTTTTACATTGGTATCGGAGCATCCCTCGTGACTCGACAGCATGGGAGAATAAGGCGTATCTACCACGGAAATGTGAGCGTAAGTTCTTCGGGAGTTGGAAAACGTCAGATTACAGAATGCTCAATTGAGTATCACCGTCGCAACCTTGGAATCTCGTCTTGGTGAACGACCTCATGGAGGCACAAAGAGAGACTTAAGGAGACCGAAGTTAAGACTTCCCGATGAGTTTGACCCGGCCAGACACAAGAACCCTTATCCGTGGCTATTCTCCGTTGCGAATTACCTCGAGAATTTCCCTAGCCTGTCGGATCGTGAGAATATTCATTATGCGGGTGGTCTTCTAAATGGGGCAGTGGGAGCATGGTGGAGGACAATGGTGGAAAACGATGAAATACCGGCTGTGTGGACTCTTTTTATTCAACTCCTCCTTGACTTTTGGCAACCCGTTAACATAATTAAGGCGGCAAGGGATAAGATCGCGATTTTAAAGCGACGTACCTTAGTATTGGAGTACACGCAGCGGTTCTTGGAGTGCAAAGTTCAAATACCCTCGATGACGGAGGACGAAGCCGTGGATCGTTACGTTAAGGGGCTTAAGGCCTCCATTCGGAGAGATGAGGAAGAATGGCTCGCTCGGGAAAGTACGACTCCTAGTCTATCGGCCATTATTCAGTTTGCGGAACGGACCGATTCAGTGGACTTCACCTTACATAGGCCCTATCATTATGGGTTGAGCAGCGGCAAAGGAGTCCGACGAGACGATGGTCCAACACCCATGGAGGTCGGAGCAATCGATGAGGATAAGGAGGTGGTCAACATGCTTCGGATGAAGAAAAAGATCACCAAAGCCAAGACCAATGACTTGTCCCCTGAGGAGCTCCAACGGAGGAAGCAAAACGGCTTATGCTTCCATTGCGGTTCCCCATAACATATGGCCCGAGAATGCCTAAAAAGGAGAGGTTTTAAGAAAGGCAAGCTTAACGTCATGAGGTTAGCTGGTGAGGGAGGGGATCCTTTAATATTTCAAGGTTGAATCGGAGTGAGCGCAGCTAGCTTCATGGTGGACTCCGGCGCATCGGGGAACTTCATCAACAAGGTGACGATGAAAAAGTTGAAACTTCCTCTTGTGGTGCTAACTGATTGTCAGTCGCTGTAATTGGCCAACGAAAGTTCCCTATTCATTACTCATCGTACTCCGAAGTTACGCGTCGAAATTGGGAAGTTCCACTGGTTTGACACTCTTCATGTATTACCGCTTGGAGACCATGAAGTAATCTTGGGGAAACCGTGGCTGCAAAAGTGGAACCCGACGATCGATTAGATAAGTGGCGACATGAGAGTTAGGAAAGGTGAAAAAGAGTTTGAGGTAAAGGTGGGAGCGGCTTGTAAGGAATTGGAAGAGGGGTGCTTGCTTTCGGCCTTACAGTTAAAGAGGGCACTGAGGAAGGGGGAGACAGTTGGTATGGCGGTCGTCTAACCTATGGAGGAAGGGAAGGAGGGGATTCCGGAAGAATGGAGTAAGAAGGACCCCGACTTCGGCTCAAAAGAGAGTGACGACACTGGAAAGACTTCCGTAGAGGCCCCTGAAGTCGTGACAAAACTTCTCGAGGAGTATGTTGATGTCTTTTCCCCGAAGCTCCCAGAAGGCTTACCTCCGAAGGGCGAAGTAGACCATAAGATAGAGCTTGTTCCCGGAGCGGTACCCCCGGCAAATTGGATGTAAAAGATGAGCTACACTGAATTAGATGAACTGAAAAAGCAACTTGCGGAGTTGGTCGAAGCCGGAGCAATCGAACCGAGCAAGTCACCGTATGGAGCCCCCGTCCTCTTCGTAAATAACAAGGATGGAGGTTTTTGTATGTGTGTGGATTACCGAGCGCTAAACAAGTTAACGGTGAAAAACGCGTACCCTTTACCGAGGATAGACGAATTGTTGGATCGACTACGAGGTGCAAAATATTTTTCGAAGATAGACCTGCGAAGTGGCTATCACCAAATCAGAATTGCCGAAGAAGATGTGGAAAAGACAACATTTAGAACTCGGTACGGTCATTTCCAATTTCGGGTTATGCCGTTCGGATTGACCAATGAACCGGCAACCTTTATGCATTTGATGAATTCCATCTTTCGGCAATATTTGGACGCCTTCGTAATTATCTTCTTGGACGACATCTTTGTGTATAGCAAGACGTTGGAGCATCATGTGGAGCATCTGCGTACGGTCTTACAAGTCCTTCGAGAAAACAAGTTGTACGCGAAGAGGAGTAAATGCGACTTCTTGAAAGAGAAAATTGAGTTTTTGGGTCATGTGGTGAGCCATGATGGAATCCCAGTGGATCCCAACATAACTAGGGCAGTGAAGGAGTGGCCGCAGCCGACGAACATTACGGAGTTACGGAGCTTTCTTGGATTATGCTCCTACTATCGCCGTTTTGTCGAAGGTTTTGCAAAAATTACTGCACCATTCACAAAATTACTTAAGAATGACGTGCCTTATGAGTGGAAAACGGCGCAAGGGGGAGCCTTTGACACGCTAAAAGAGCGGTTGGTTACCGCCCCTGTGTGATCACCACGCCCTACAGTATCTTCAGACACAGCCGAAGTTGTCAAAAAAACAGGTGCGATGGATGACGTTTCTTCAGAACTTCGGGCCAGAACTAGCTATTGAGCATAGACCGGGCAAGACGAACCTGGCGGATGCGCTGTCGAGAAGACCGGGAGTAGCTGCGCCAGTGACGGAGCAACAATCGCAAGCATGGCAAGATGGGAACGTAAACTCAGTGAAGAAGGACACCGCAGCGTCGGACAAAGCGTAAGATCTGAAACTTAGCGCAGTGACCAATACGGTACAAGTGGACGACCAATGGTTAAGTAAGATTAAGGCCGCATGCGACGAAGATGAGACAATAAAGAAATTAGTGAAACAGAACGTATTAGTTCAAACTGCCAATGGTATGTGGCGGTACACACCGAGTCAGACAACTAGACTCTACGTTCCGAAAAACCAGGAGTTACGTCATTCGATACTTAAAATGAGTCATGACGAGCCGCTCAATGAACATTTCGGTCGGGATAAAACAACTGCACGTGTCGTTGAGGCGTATTATTAGCCTAACATGACTCGGGACATTGCGCAATATGTCGGACGTGTGACTCCTGTAACAGAAATAAATCGGAATTGGTTCACCAAGGTTTGTTACAACCCCTTCTGATACCATCTGTTCCTTGGGAGGCAATTTCGATGGACTTCATCATTGCTCTTCGGTTGACTCGGGAAGGCTATGACTCCATCTTTGTCATCGTGGATTATTTGACGAAAATGGCCCATTTCCTACCCACGACAACCACAGCCACAGCGCGCGATGTGGCAGACTTATTCTTTCGAGAGGTATTCCGCCATCACGGACTCCCGAAGAGGATCGTCAACGACCGTGACCGAAAATTTGTTAGTCACTTTTGGAGAAGTCTGTTCGAGTTGTGTGGAACGCAATTGGCCATGTCCACAGCTTATCACCCTCAGACCGATAGTCAGACTGAAAGAGTGAATCGGAATTTGGAGGAGGCTTTGCGGGCTTATGTTTCGGTACACCAAACGGATTGGGTGAACCATTTGACGGCAATTGAGGTGGCGTATAACAGTACGGTGCACTCGTCCACGAATGCTACGCCATTTTCCCTCAATAGACAACAACCCACCCTTCCCCAAAATTTATTGGCAGCGGATTGCCCTACACCCGCAGCTTTGGATTTTGCCTGAACGCTGCAATGGAATCTGGAAAAGGCGGCGAAGGCGCTCCAGCTTGCAAAGGACCGTCAAACGTCGCAAACCGACACTCACCGGAAGGACATCATATTCAGCGTGGGAGACAAGGTTCGCCTTAATATGGCAAATATGTCATTACCGGGTGCCCTCTCCAAGCAATTGGCACCGAAATTTCCGCGTCCATTCACTGTACTTCCAAAGGTGGGAGAGGTGGCTTATAAATTAAATGTTCCGCAAGAATGGCATATTCACAATGTTTTCCATGTTTCCCTACTCAAGCCGTTTCACGACCCCGATTCCATTTTTCCTAATCGATGCCCGCATACCCCATTGCCGCCCATTCAGGGTACCTCGGACGAGTACGAGGTGGAGGAGATCCTTCAATCGCGTCAACTTCAAAATTTTAACTCCACACAATATTTGGTGCGTTGGAAAGGTTACGAAGTTGAAGACGATTCTTGGGTGGACGAGGAGGATATGCATTCACCTAATTTGCTGCACTGGTTAACGTAGAGTGCGGACACTTAACTTAATCAGAGGGGCAATCGCAAAGGACGCGATAAAGGAACGAATCGCAATGTCGCAACCATCGCAATTATCTTGGGGACTCGGCGAAAAAACGCAACGGCGGTAATAACGAACCACAGCAGTGAGGTGAAGAGCCACCGAAGCAAAGCATAGCAGCGGTGTTGTCAGATAATCGCTGCGCTGACACAAAATCGCAACGGCGCAGTTGTTCATCACAACATTGGTGACGACGAACCTGCGGTTTCGTCCCAGTGGCGCAATTTAAGAAATGTTGGACGTTGCGATACCCTCGCACGTTGCGATGTGTGGAAAAGTCCAACATTGAAACCCTCAACCCTCGCGGGTAAAGCCGCCACCAGCCTTCGCGACCAACCTAGTCGAAGTAGTTGGGGGAGTGCCTCGCTCTGAAGAGCCAGTTCACCTTCTCTTCTCGAACTACCTGAATTATCCGACACAACAAAATCCATGGCGTCGTCGTCCTCTCCACCACCGAAAAGAAGGAGACTTGTACGGGTGGGGCAAGGAGATGTGCCCCGTCGAGATAAATGCTAGCGGCGGCGGAGGCCATGGTAGAGGCAGAGCGGAGGAGAGAGGTAGAAGCAAGACCGGAATCGTAAAAGACCGCCAGTAGCGAGGCAGGGCCTGCGGTGACCAGTGGAGGGGAGGGGTGAGAAAATTCCCAAGACCCTGAGTACAACCCACTCCAAGAGGGGGATCAGGAGGATGAAGATGATCATGAAATCTCGGACGCTGAAGAACCAGAAAGGGAACCGACACCCACGCCAATTGAGGAGCGTGACTTTGATCTGGAGGTGATGAGGGACCTCAATAAGGAGATTACCGCAGACAAGCAGTCCTCGGAAAGCTCGGAAAAGAAGGCTAAAACGCAGTACCCTAGTAGATACGATGTATTTCTACTTCGGGGGGAGAAAGGGGACTCGGACGGGGAGAGTGAAAAGGGTGAAAAAGAAATTCGCAACTACCTCTTCCCACTGTCTATCGACCCCCACCAACCAGACCTCGCCTTCCGTTTTGCCAAACGCTTCTATTGGGATCCTTCGGAATGGCTAGCAGCGTGGGGCACAGGAAAACCTAGGGATCCTTTTAATATCTCCGCCAGCGTGCCGTCCCACCCGGCCTGGAATTTCATGAGGACGAAGGACTTAGGAAATAACCATAAGGGTTATGTTCAGTTAAACCCTCGCGCCCTATCATTTGTGGAAGTGGTAGAAGACCACTATCAATAACCGGGTGGATGTTTCGGGGCTGCTTCGCCAATATCACCCATAGGATGTCCGTCTGCACGACATTATTTCTCGGGTTGAAGTCACATCCGAGGTACGGGCACTCAAGCTGGCCCGGAAAAATTCCCTGCAGCGGGCTCGAGCTGCCAGGAAACACGTTTCCTTCAAATTGAGGAAGGTACCTCGGTGAGAACCGGCGGATGAGGAAATAGATGGAGCACAACAAATCACAGCACCCAAAGCACCTGCACCGGCGGTCATTCCGCCGCAACTCGAAGCAAAAACGGCTGCACTGGAGGCTGGAAAGGACCATGTTCGGGAGCCTATTACCCGCAGACACTTGGCAACAGTTTGCGCAGTTGGAGACTCGGTGTGAGCAGCTCCAAAACCAACTGGACACTTTGCGACAGGAATTCGAGGGGTACCGAGAAGAGATGTATGACATACTCCGTCAACTTCAATTTCCCTGAGTAAGTAGGTTTAGCGAGACATTGAATCTTTAGTGGGAGGCATTGTAACCCTGTTACAGAAAAGTGTACAATATTGTTAGAGGCGAGGCTGCTGTGGTTGCAATTCTAGAGCAGCGCAGCTGCGACGCTAGAGTAGCGCAGCAGAGAAACGTAGCAACTTAGTACCATAGTATAGCAACGCCGCATAATGTAGATATAACCCCATAGTTTTAGAAAGATAGTTTGGATAGATCTCGATGGACTGTGAAGTCCACGTGTACATGTGTATAGTACTGGGTTGACTAGCCGATGGATAGTTTAAATAGTAAAGTAGACCTAGTCAAAAGCAGACTCCTTGAGTTGACCTTTAGAGCGCGTTTTCAACTTGTAATCTTTCTTCCGATTAATAAAGCTTGACTTTTATCTGTGAGTGTTGTGTGCTCTTACTTTAGCTACGGAGAGATCCTTGGAGTCCTTCCGCTGTGCATTATCGTGTGTTTTGGGTTACCATTTTGTCCTTTTATACTTACCCTTTCCCTCTCACCCTCTCGAATTGCCACATTATTTGCATCACTCTCTCTCTCTCTCTCCCCCTACCTGGATCTGTCGCTATCTCTCCATCTCCTTTTCCCTCTCCCTTCCCCTCTCTCTCTCTCACCATCACAATATGTTGTATTCTCTCCCTTTATCTCATATTCTCTCTCTCCCTTACCTCTCAATTTGTTGCTATCTCTCCCTCTCCCTCACCCCCTCAATCTGTCGTTATCTCTCCATGTCCCTATGCCTTACCCTTTCCCTCTCACCCTCTCAAATTAGCGCATTATTTTTATCCCTCTCTCTCTCTCTCTCTCTCCCCCTCCCTCGATCTGCCGTTTTCTTTCCCTCCCCCTTTCCCTCTCGCTTCCCCACTCTTTCCAGCTCTCTCTTTCCCTTTCCCCTTCCCTCTCCCTCTCACTCTAATCGTTTGCCGCACTATCGCCCTCCCCATCTCCCTCTCGCTTCCCCTCTCCCTTTACCTCTTTCCACACTTGTTTTGATTGCCGTCAGCTCGAACAGTCGATCTCCCTCATCCTCTCCCATTTTTTTTTCCTTACACTCAAAATCGTGCAATTTTTCCTTCCTATTTACTCGCCCACTAAAATTACATGTTATGTCATTCAATTTATTAACAAACTCCATTGTTGTATTTTTTTTTGATATAGCCACGCGATTTCATTCAGTGGGGTGAATGTGATGGAGGAACACACGGAAGGATTGTGAGAATGTCATCGAGTTATTTTAACTTCATTTAATATTAAGACTTCCAAACAAATCTGTACATGAGTTAGAGAAGGTTAATAGATTATCATCTGTTACAAATGAGAATTTTTATGGCCGATGTTCTTTCCGTTCATGTAGAAGAATATTTTATTTACGTTTGAAAAATAGGTATTTTGTTTTACATATCGTAGTTTTATTGCGGTGAACCTCTTTGTGATATTTGAGTGAAAAGCATTGAATTGATTTTTAGGTGTATTATTGTACTATTTTATAATTGTAATTCATTTTGATGTTGTTGCAATCACGGTTGCTCTGATTTTATTTATCCATGTTTTAAAAATGTAAAGCGATACAGGTGATGGATTGTGTTGGCATTGTTAGGTATTTTGCTTGTCGCACACTTGATTGTTTTCTCTCTGTATTTCTGTTCTTGTCACCCTGTTTTAATTTTAGTATTTATTTTATTTCAGTCAATCTCACTTTGTATTTTGACTCTCTCTAATTTATCACTCAGCGACGACGAGAATGTCTTTTTGCTGAATGGCATTTATAATTTTTCACCATTCAACACCGACAATGTGTTGACTCTAGTAGTCGGAACCCATTTCTCCATCCCATTATTATTTCTCTCTTATTTTCCATCTCAATTTTATATTTAACTTAGCAACATTTTCCGTCCCTCTAGTCCTCATATTCTCCAACTTGAGTTTTTATCTTTCAAACTTTTTTTTTACATCTTTAAAATCCAGCCTTTTGGTTCTCTCATCTCCTATGTGTGACTATCCTATTCTTCAATTATTTTTTTGTCCCTTTCTCTCAAATGGTCTTTCTACTTTACATCAGTGATACTCTTATCATTGTTAGCTTTCTGGCATACTATAAATTCTGCCATCCAGCGACGAAGCTATGTCGTAGCTGAATGGTATATTTCATATTTGGCCAATCAGCGACGACAATGTGTTGTCGCTAAATGGCAGAATGGCAGTGCAATTTAAGATACGTTTTTACACCATCACTACCAATACATCTCATCCATTATTTTGGCCATTCAACTTGCATAGACAAAATATGAAAATAAAAAACAATTAGGGATATATAATATTCATCGTTAAAGAAAGAAGTATAATGCATAGAGCATACTGTAGTAAAAGAAAACTACAAATATTAACCTATCAATATAAAACTACAAGAAAAAGCCAAACAAAGCCACAATTTTATTATAATTTTCTGCAAACGACCATTATCAATTTTACCACCTCTCCTTATTAAACCAAATCTCTATAAAGTGTCTCAAAATCATTGTAGTCCTCATCATGACTAGCTTCATCCTCTTGAATGTCGACCTCTCGAAGGAGTTGGAGTAAATCCTGTGCGGGAGCCGAAGGAGGTGGCACCTCGTCGCCCTCGAAATGGTTTCGCCATTTCATGATTATCGTTTGCAAATCTTGCGTAAGTATACTCTCCTCCCATTTCCCATCCTTTAATGACAATCCACATTGGATCATCGCCTTCCGTGCATACCCCATGCCATTCTTGTCCTTCATTTCATTCACCTCGCGAATTGAATCGCGTGCCAACTTCAAAAAAAACGTTTTCCCCGTCCAACTAATTTACCCGACCATTTTTGGCCCCTAGGTAAGGACCACTTTTGGCTCTCTATCCACTTCATTTTCCAATCTTCCAATTTTCTCGACCATACCTCCTTTATTTTTGAGATTACAAATGAATCGGCGGGTTGCACTAAATGTGTTGCACACGGTGGGAAAAAATGGAGGGTTTTTCTCTTTGTGAGGAGAGCGGTGTTCAACTCCTCGGACATGTTGCGCCCTCCACAATTGTCCAAAAATATAACCTTTTCTCGCCCATCACGATATCCTTGATATGACTTCGGCTCAGCCATCCATTGCGGAAAGACCGTCTTGTCATTCCATCCTTTAGGCCGGGTACGATAACAGACTCCTACAAAAGAGAGAGAGGGAGGGAGTTACATGAAGGTAAGATGGATATGGCATACGGAGAATAAGAGAGTGGGACGGTGAGGGAAAGGGAGAGGGAAGGAGGAGAGAAGTACAGTAGGGAGTGGGAGGGAGAGGGGGAAAGGTATTGATTTAGGGAGGGAGAGAGAGGGCGAGAAGCACTATAAACAACACAAATCCTCAAAATTCATATTTTTGGTGTGGAATACAATGGGAGAATTAGGAATTGAATAGCGTCAATATTTATGAGGAAAAATACACTTACGGAAGAAAACACACTTGCTATGTCATCTTGGATGCCTTTTATGGGGTATTGACAGAGCTTGTTGGCGAAGATTAACATAGGAGATTCAATTCGGGCGTTCACTCCGCCCGTGAGTCGAACCATTAAAGTCATCGACTCTCCGCCTCCTGCAACATCCGCGTATATAACCACATCATCCCCGCGAAAACCCAACGTCTTTTTGTTATCCATATTTACAATGACTTGGGTTTCGTCCGTTTTTCCGACTAGATCCTCGTTGTAGCGACCTAATATCATAATAACACATAAAAATGTTACAAATGAACAACACACATAAATACGATGGTAGGGGCAACAACTTTCAATCGCGCATTTGCATTTTTAACCCTCAACAAAAACATAAAAAATAATACATGTAACATATATTACAACACATATCAATGAGTTGTATAAAAGTACAAAAAGCTTACCCGATAAAAATCCCCGTTTTAACTCTCCCATGTGATATGCTACCGTTTTTTCAATGTACTCCTCCTTCTTCGGGCTTAATTGTAACTTTCCTTTTTGAGCCCTCGTGACAATATTGTGTTTCTCGCAAAACCGTTGAGTCCATCATTTTGTCATTTTCATTTTGATCTCTTTTCCCGTTTTGTCAAGAAACAACTTCGCATTTTCCTTCTTCATACGTTTAATGATATGAACTGCCAAGGTCCCCATAATAGTTTGAGACATTATCATACCCGCCTTCTTGAACCGGTAGAACTCGTCCACCAACTCCAAGTGCACCGCTGTGACCCACAAAAATTCCTTCCTCCCCCTACTCGGCACTGTCTTTGTCACCACCACACTTCTTCTTCCAAATCGAGCAGTTGACAAGGTGTGTCTCGTCGCCCGTATGTTTCTCAGTGTCGCAACCTTGCCCTTCCACCACCAACTTGCCTTTTGGTATTCTGCAACGACAGGAAAGAAAAAAAAAGACAGAAAAATAACTTGTCATTCTTAATTCATGTAAAAAAAAGTATATATTGTAAAGGAAAAACAATTCCACGACGACTAGCGATCGTCGCTAAAATCAGCGACGATTGTTGGTCGTCGCTGGTTCACATATCCGGTGTCATTTCAAGATTCAACGACGACATAAAATCAACGCTAGTTTAGGTAACCGATGCATATACAAGATTCAGCGACGAGAGAAAGTCGTCGCTGGTTTAGCGACGAGGTGAAGTCGTTGCTAGGTGAAATTTTGTGGTCTCCATTGACCCACAGGATGAGCAGCCTATGAAAGCCTCTATGATAATATTTTCCCTTTCAACTTTCCCACTGAATAAGTGCCTCCCAAGCACACAAACATTCTGGCCACCCTCACCCCTGTGAGCACAAGACTCCCTTGAGTCAAACGCAAAAAGAATCACTGAATTTGCTCCCCTGACCAGTAAGTTATGGCTGATCAAAGATGACCTTTATAGTTACAAGCTCTCTTAGAGAGAGGTACTTAAATATCACTAAGTCTTGGTCTGCCTACACACGACTACCTACTACTAAACCCTAGTCCAATAGGAACACTATATAGTACAATAAGGTAGAATGGGCGATGTACTTATTATACGACCATTGTACGACAAGGTCAACAAGGTGACACCTGTCAAATCGGCAGCCATGGTTCCTCCTCCCATCTTCTGCGTTATCAAATAATGTGGCGCCACGTGGCACCGCGTGACGCAATCTACAAATGCCGCCAAAAGCTCACTTTGGGTGGCGGCTATAATGTTGGCCGTCTGATCAAAACATATTTTACACAATTCAGATTCGCGTACGTGCATGAATTGTTCCTCTTCGTTAGTTTGGTGTTAATTAGCCGTCGCGTTAATGTTTATATATCTTTGAAATCCGTCGTGTGTATCGTTTGGTAGCGCCTTAATGGTTAAGGCACCCGACTATATAGAATCAAGAGTCGCAGGTTCAAATCCGGATGTATGTAACATTTTAGTAAAATATCCTCTACTTCAAAATCTGCCACTTTCTAAATATGGCGGTAGCCGTTTTGTGCCTTTGATCCTCACTCTCTCTCTTTAAAGTATATCTAAAATAGACAAGTGAACTATTAATTACCTCTTTTCAACACTAGGTCTATCAAACCACAAGAGAAACAAAAATAAACCAAAAACATAAGTGAGTGGGTGAAAGATGGCAAGTGTTAGAGTGGAGGAGTTAATTTCGTCGGAGTCAAAAATACATACCAACTACCGTTTTTGTTTTTTTGACAATTCCCGTGTGAGCCTCATCAAGTGCTCTTGATCCGCTCTCATTTGTTCTTGTTGAGTTAGTGCCGCGATTATTAATGGCAAATCCTCTCCTCTTGGTGGTGATGGGGGCCTAATTGGCGGCGGAACCCTTTGTATTTCCCATAAACGAGAGCGTATTACTTCCACATTGCGAAACTTTTGCAATATCGTCGTACAAGCATCTCGGAGAGCAAGTACCTCGAGAGCTACTTGAGAATATTTTAGGATGTTGTATAGCTGGGGATCCCACAGATGATGATGACGTGACAACTCTGGAACGTTAACCCAAAAATCGTCCTCCCCGCGAATAACCCAAGTTAGCCGGGGATCAGCCGGATCAAATTGCCTTATGTGGGCAAAGGTAGAGCCTCGGTCCTCAAACGAGATAAAAAGCCATGTGGGATGTGAGCGAACATTAGGGGGGGTGTGTAGAATTTGCGGAAAGGGATTCATATCCGGGTTTAGGGGCCAGGGTTCACCATACCGCCAATGTTCCGGCCATTCAGCGACCGGGAGATAATGTTCGGGTCGAGGCACAAAACTGTCCATTTCCTCCTCTCCCGTGGGAGGAGGAAAATACCAATCTGGATGCTCAACCGGGTATGGAGGTTGAGGATGCAAAGGAGCCATTACAATGGCTCTCTCCCTATTCGGCGTGGGAGGCGCCTCGAACACGTCGTCGTCGTCATCAAATTCCTCCTCACATTGCTTTTCCTCACTATCCGCAGTTTGTTTGTCCTCGGTTGTGGGATCATTCTCGTTTTTCCACACTGCAACGTCAGTGGGTTGCAAAATTTTGGGGATGGGGTTGTCTTCCGGCGGTTCTTCGCCATCCTTGATGCTCTTGTCGCTACCCGAAGTTGAGGGGACATATAGGTCGTTTTTCTCATCATTCATCTTCCGCTTACCCTTTGCTATCTCCCTCTTCCTAGCTATCCTTCTCCGTGCTCACTTCCCCCACCCTCCTCTACCGTCACCTCCCCCCCCACTCCTTCCTCCTCCAAGGTCTCACAAAACCCTAAGATTTTTTTTATTATTATCCTCTTTTTTCTACCATATCTCTCCCTAACCTCACTCCCCCCACCCTCTTCGACCATCGCCTTCTTTCCCTTTCGTTCCTCTCCCAATGCCGTCTTTCCCTCCCTCTCCTCACTCAAAAAAAAATTTTCCCTAAAACCCTCGCCTTTTTCCTCCTCATCGCCTTCATCGAAAATTATTAAATTTCGTTTTATTCTCCTACATTTTTTCTCTACCTTTTCCCGCGCCTTGCTTCCCCCAGCCTCTTCTACCGTCGCCTCCTTCCCCCCCTCTTCTTCACCCAATACCGCCTTTCCACCCTCATCCTCACCTCACTTTCTACCGCCTCCTCCCTCTTCACATTTACCGATTCACCCCTTTCCTCCGTTCACTCACCTCCCTTTCATGTCCCCTCCTCTCCAGCGGCACCCAACCAATGGGTAGCAAGGTGGCCGCTTCCCTTTCTCTTGCTAATTTTTCCGCGGTATCCCTTACTCCTATAACAGTTTCCGTGGCATCCCTTTCCCTCTCTTCCCCCTTTCGTACCTTTTTCCTTTCCATTCTTGGTCGACGTTGTTGATTACGTCGAGGTAGTGGAGGGTAGCGACGACGATACGATAAGACACTACGATGTCGCCTATATAGTTGGCTGCTGCCTTTTATGGATATTAGTAGTGTTGTGTATCGGTAAGGGTTTGCCGATAACCGATATGGGCCTTTTTTCGAGGACCCGATAATCGATATATTGGTACGATATATCGTTATCGTTCTTTTCGCCGATAAGTAGCCGATAATATCGGCTACTTATCAGGGATAATGCCGATAACGATAAATATCGGCAATAACTGTACGAGCCGTACAGATAAATGTACGGCATGTACACTCAACTGTACGTCTTATTCCTCCGACGCGCCCTACTCACAACCCTTGAGGTACCTACCAATTAGATAATTTGTACAAGCTGAAAGTACAGTAGCCGGCATAAGATGTGTACGGTTTTATTACGGCTCCAGTGAAAACGTAATACATGCAACGTCATTCAAAATATACTTAAAGATTGAGTGGTCCGCGACACAAGAAAGTCCTCGCGTCCCTATTGCTTTTGGATAATCCAACAGTGTGACGACGAAACTAAATTAAAAAGTCAAGCGGTTCAATGATTCCGCGAATCCAACAAATAGGCAACGACAAAGCTTTGTCGACTCAACGAAGATTCATTTTTAATGTACTAAATAAATACATAAAATTCAAATATGCACGTTTTTGTAGTTTAAAACTTCCATCTTTGGGGCGACGACGAATTGTCGTCGCCAGCTCGATTTCTCTAACCACGCGCCGACGCTCCAATGTGGCACCCTGCTAACAATATTAGTATGATACCTCGAAGGACGA
Organism: Zygnema cylindricum; assembly: GCA_037447655.1. Classification (NCBI taxonomy): domain Eukaryota; kingdom Viridiplantae; phylum Streptophyta; class Zygnematophyceae; order Zygnematales; family Zygnemataceae; genus Zygnema; species Zygnema cylindricum. The sequence goes on from JBBHKE010002803.1 coordinate 17,092, forward strand.
CGACACATCGTCGTCACCAAACTGGTAACTTCCCATTTGTCGCAAAATTATGCCCAAGCAACGTTGTCGGCATTGGGCGTTGGTGCACGAGGATCCAACATATGGACGTTAAGGGAAAAGGGGGGGGGGGGGGGAAACGAAGAGAAATTCAAACACATACATAAAGGTAAAGGTAAACAAAATACCACTTTATAAGCGAATAAGACATTAAAACACGCAATGTAATCGACCATAAAAAGTCGTATAAGGTAAGAATAAAAGGTTTTTCTTCTTACTTGTATTATAATCCCCCAAAAAGTGTTCAGGAAACTTGTTGAAAGTCCTCGAGATAAGGCACTCTTTTCCGTTTGTATTATAGTCCGCAATCATCGAGTTGATCACACAAACGCGTGGAGCCTTTGTCGACATGTGTTGGAGTTTGCGTCTCACCACCGGGATGATACCGTGGTCCACACGCGGTGAGTCCGGCGGTGAGTTTTGGGGTGAGCCGAAATCAGCCGCACCGCCTTCAATGAGGGTGTCATCGTTTTGTGATCTCATCCCTTCACTTACCTCTCCCTCTTCCTCTCTCGCGCTCCACTTCATCTCCTCCTCAATCGGAGGTGGAAAAATTTCAGCGGGAGCTCTAGTTTTTACAAGAATAAAGGTGGTAATGGGCCACATATTTTCTCCAAATAACCACGGATATTAGTCAAAGATAACTGTGAAGCAACAAAAGAATGATGCAACAACAAAGGTAGATGCAAAGGGAGAGAAAAGAGTACCATTCTTAGAGTAAACGACGAGTATATATAGGAAGGGAAAGGAAGCTCTTGTGAAAAAAAAGAGAGAAAACTTTGGCCAAAGTTTGAAAATTCAAAATTTTAAATCAAATATTATGTTTGACAGTCAAATATTTCAATTAGCGGGAAAGTTTTAAAATTTGCGTCAGTTTTCAGCGTGGGAGTATGCAACGTGGATGACAATGGACGTTTTTTATGAAAGAGACGTGGTAAAATATGGCAGCTCACTGAATGTATAGGTCTTTTTTGGAAGGGCAGCGGGTAAGACATGCGTGTTATTTTGCATCGTTAACATCCCATAATGTTTGCGTGGATAAAAATTTGGACAAGTGTAATTTTTGGCCACTAATGACGTTACGCGATTGATTATTTGGTCAGTAAGTATGTACTATTTGGTTCATTTTAGTGTCAAAGTTAACTCTAATACATGACAACATTGATACAACTCTGAGACCTCGATAGGTCCTCAGAGTAGGCAGCTCACACGAAGCCTCTGGGATAACCCAAACCCCTTTGTGTTTCAGCAAGAATAACTGTCACCCTGACAAACAAAAACACTGACTACCTTCACCCTAATGAAGGCAAGGCTCTGTGAGTCGTTAGCAAAAAGAATCTCGGAATTTGCTCTCGTGAGCAGTAAGTTATGGCTGGTCAAAAATGACCTTTATATTTTCAAGCTCTCTTAGAGAGAGGTACCTAAATATCACCAAGTCTTCGTCTGCCTACTCACGACTACCTACTACTAAACCCTAGACCAATACGAACACTATATAGTACAAGAAGGTACAATGGGCGATGTACTTATTGCTGTCAAGCGTGCCTGAGAAACATAAGAGAAGGGTGCCTAGCTTAGAGTCGTCAGCATAGAAGTCCTGCAAATAACCCCCAAATGCGAGTGCTTCCCACAAAAAAAAATGATCTTGCCCACTGCTGCCCACATCCCTCCCATAGATATGTATGCCAAATAAGAGAGACACTTGGACCGGGAATGGGAATGAGAGCATGGGAAGGCGAAAGTAATCCCCTCCCCCTTCCTTTCCCCACCTAGCCGGGGAAAGGGATTGGAGTCTATCCGGCTTGGTGCACTCACTCCTCCGTACTCTGGGGACCGTACAAGGGAGAAAGGGCCCGGAAATCCTTAAGGATATAAAGGTGTGCCTGAAAAGCACACGAGCTTGACAACCGTCGAGCGTGCCGAGAAACATGGAAAGGTACCCCCGAATCGTCGACATAGGAGTCCTGCAAATAATCCCCAAATCGAGTGCTTCCACAAAAATGATCATGCCCACTATTGCCCACATCCCTCCCATAGATATACATGCCAAATAGGAGAGACACTTGGACCGCGAATGGGAATGAGAGCATGGGAAGGCGAAAGCAATCCCCTCCCCCTTCCTTTCCCCACCTAGCCGAGGAAAGGGATTGGGGTCTCGGTAATCGGTCAGGTATCCCAATTTCCCCCCCTCTTAGTCAACCGTGACTAAGACATGAAAAAAAAAATGATTACCCGCTCCCTTCGCAGTTCTCACAAAACCATGAGCTGGAGGGTAGAGGGCATGGTACCAATGAGGAGGGGAGACAGGCTGGATTCCAACACTGACAACACTGATTGTAGACCAAGATGTCGTGCAGCTGGGAAAACTGATTGCAAGTTGATAAACGAAAGGAGGATCGGCAAAGTAAGTTGAGTGGAAAGTGGGTTAGTCCTCCAATCCACGAAGATGGCAAGGGGCCATATTGATTTGATTCTCTTTAATTCTTTGACCATCCTTTCCCTCGAATGTAAGAACCCCCATGTTGGAAACTTCCACCACTCTCAAAATTACCCGGCTGGCAGAAATATCCAGGGTGTCTTTTTTCTGTTGCATCCGATATACAAAGTCCCTTGGCATAAATCGTCCCTGACGTGGCACATAATTCCCGCTCCGGCGCTGGGAGTACCACAAATGATCATGGTGCTGAGCCGCTTGTAAATTCCCCATGGCGGGAGGCATCTCTCTTTGGAATATCTTGGCTCGGTCGGCGATCACTTTTTCGACAGTCCCCTTGTCATCCATCTTCACGAGGACCACCGCTTAGGCCGATGCAGCCCCGGGCAGGATGGGATGCCGTTCGAATAAAATGAAGTAGGGACTATAGGAGTGGAGAGAAGCGTGTCTGCTGAATCGCTATCCCATAGCAATCCAATGCACCTTCTTGTCCCACTCCCCCAAATCTTCTTTAACTGCATATATTTGTAGTGACCGCTTCACTGTCTGTACACACCTTTTGGCCAAATCGTCGGCTTGCGGGTGGTCACGGCTTGTCAGCCGATGGTCGACAAGGCATTTTTCCAAGAGGTTGGAAAATTCTCCGACAAATTCGGAGCCTTGGTCCGTGAGAACTTCCGCAAGCGCCTCGAATTGCGCTAAAACCCTTCGCAAAAAGGCATCCGCAATTGCCTTGTACTCCTTCCGGTGAAAAAACCACCAACTCGATCCACTTGGAAAAATGTTCTATCATGACCACCACGAAATGGTTCCCCTACTTGCTAGTTAGAAGAGGTCCCAAAAGATCTAAAGACCATCGATAAAACATCCCCCGGATCGGAAGCGAATGAAGTTCACTTCCGCTTTTCTTGTCAAAAGCTGCCTTGACTCGATCACAGGACGAGCAAGTATGAACAATTTTGTTGACTTGGGTCCACAATCCGTGCCACCAATAAGAACCCGCAACAAGGAAAGTGGTCCGCTTTTGCCCGAAATGTCCACATTGCTAATGGAGATTGGAAATCAAAGTTTCTCGGTCTGAGGGAGGAGGAACCACTTTCCTCGTGCCGTCTGACAATTTCCAAAGGAGAATGCCTCTGTCCCAAACATACGCAGCCATCGGGGTCTGCACTCGAGATAATTGAATTCCTATCAAGTGGGGAAGAGGCGACCCCTGCTGGATAGATTGGAGAGCATTGGGGTCGTTCCAGATATCCTTCCCTCCGGGCCCTATGGGCGCCTGCCCCTCCACGTCGGCCAAAAAACTTGACAGTTCCCCGCAGATTGGGGAAGCCAGATGAAAGCAGAGGATGCCCGATGAGTCCCATACTGATTTCAGGGTCCATATTATCCCGAGCCCCGGTAAAATCCATGGTGGAGGGATCAGGATTCCGGGTAAGTATTTCGGCGTTCCCATGGATTTCCCCTGCTCTATGAACAATGTCATAATCATATTCCTGTAGGATAGAAACCCATCTGGCGAGTTTGCCTGTTAACTTGTTATTTTCCATGATCCATTTCAGGGGTTGGTGATCAGTGATCAAGGTGAAATGGACCCCGTACAAATAAGGCCGGAAATGCTGGATTGCCCAAACCGCTGCAAGTAGCTCTCTGTGGTAACTGCTATAATTCCCTTCTGCTCTGTTGTTGCTCCGGCTCGCGTAGGCCACCACATAATCAATTCCGACATCATCGACTTGAGCCAAAACGACTCCCAATCGAAACCAACTCCAATCAGTGTAAAGGACGAAAGGCGTGTGCTGATCAGTCATCCGGAGCACGGGGTGCTGCAACAGAGCATCCTTCAAGAACTAGAAGGCGATCTATTGTTCTTGGGCCCAGTGCCATCCTTGGTCCTTCCGCAATAGCTGGTTGAGGGACTGAGCGTGACTACTGAACTCGGGGATAAACTGCCGATAGTAGTTGGCTACACCCAGAAAGGTGTGAAGGGTCGAGATGTCCTGCAGTGGGGGAAGAGCGTTAAGGGCTGCCACCTTGACCATGTGGGGACCCACAATCTTCAAAGTCACCTCATGTCCGATGTAAATGATTTTTTGTACCCCAAAAACACCTTTGCCCGCGTGACATTTCAAGCCCGCAACTTCAAGGGCCCGGAGGACGATCTGGATATGCTCAAAGTGTTCTTCAAAGGTCTTTGAAAAGATGATCACATCATCAATATAGCACCAGGCACAATCGATTCATCGGAGTGCTTCTTCCATGGCCCGTTGGAATTTGGCCGATGCATTCTTAAGCCCGAATGGCATGTAAATCCATTCAGAAAGCCGGAAACCTACCCAAAAGGCCGTTCTTTCTCGGTGCTTTGGTTCCATGGAAATCTGGTGGAAACCGTTTTTCATGCCCAGAGTGGAGTAGATAGTGGCACCAGCAAGGGAGTCGAATATGTCTTCCAGGGTCGGCATCGTATACAGGTCATAAATGGTGGCAGTGTTCAACATGCGATAATCTCCACACATCCGGAAATCTACATTTTTCCCGGACGAGTCTTTCTTGGGTGGGAGAACTTTCGGGGAGGCGAACCCATGAAGTCCTGTACTTTCCTAAACCAAAGTTTGGACTTTAGCCGTGATGAATTCCTTCTTCTTGAAGCTGAGAGGATACTACTTCTGCCAAACAGTAGCCGTCTCGTCGATAAATCGATTTGGAAAGGGGTTCCATTATAGATACTGACATCTATTTCTCACCATGCGAACACCTGTTTGTTTTTGACCAACAGTTCAAAAAGCCGCGTCTTCTGCTGAGGGTCCAATTGCTCCCCAAGGGTCCAATCCATTTTCCCTGGCTCTACGGCAGCCCAAGCTTCTGGTGGTCTACCCCAAAGGTTAATGTCGAATTCCAACCCTACCGGTGGATTTGCCCCTACCCCTCCGGCTAGGACACTAGTGCTGACAACTTTCGGTAGGCTGTCGCCATCTGAGCCGCCGCCCCACCCCACTGGGAAAACCTGCGGTGGTGAAATGTGAATTTTTCTTCTCCTGTCTCTCCCTCCTTGAAGCTGCAAAGTTGCCTACATCGCTAACAATTAAGGAGCTTGAAGGTAAATAACCCTTGATTCGGAGGACTTGAGACTGGAAAAGGCGAGTGCATGCTTGAGCACCCATTTGATCGAATTCAAATCCATACTTTACCCGATAAGGCTGCAACTGTGGGCGTCTGAATACCTAGTGTTGCCGTGGTGTCTTTATGGAATCCCTTGGCTTGTTCCCGTTCTGCGATTGTCGGTGGCGTCCAGATACCTGCCTTCTTGTCAAAAATCATTCTCGCTGCTCCCTTCCTATGTGCGTCACTGTGTGGGAAAGAAATGAATGTGGGAAGTGGATTCCGTGGGAATCTTGGTCGATTGCACTGAAAGAAAAGGTAGCGGTCGGGTCGCGTCACAGGGGAGGCCATCCTACCTTCCCCAAGTATCTGCTGCACCAAATTGTTCGGGTCGGGGATCTGCTTATCCAATAGTTGCCGGAGAACTTGAATCGAGATCATATTGGTCCAATATGCCCTGACTTTGTGTGCTCTTGATCCTATCTGGGCGGCGTCAAAAACCAATGAAGCTCCTAAAATTCGGGTTATCTGATTCTAGCGGTCCGCAACCTGTTTCCGTTTATCATCTCTTGGGTGGACATTCTCGAAAACGTACCCCACCGGTGTGTCCTGGAGTTGTTGAATCCACGAGATTAATTCGATCATCCGATAAAATGTCCGGCTTTTGCGATCTTGATGCCCTTTGCCTTGTCCCGCTAGGGAGTATCCCTCACAAGGCCATCTTGCCATCACGAGATCTATTCTTTCCAAACTGCTTAGATGGGGTTTCACGATGTTTTTTATATTCTGCGGAAGACTCCGATGAGCTTTAGAAAAGGCAGACATTCAAAGCTGTTGAGGATATAGGGTGTGAAATTGGTGAAGGCGGTGTTCGTTGAGAGCCCGGGCCTTTGGTGATATCTCCACGGGTGTATATGACTCTACGCGATATCTTGTTTTTAGAACAACTTCTAAATCAGAACCGATTCCTGAATATAGAGATAAAACTCGCAGTCTTGAATGTGGGACTGTCAATGACACCACATGTCGGTTGAATTCCTCGTTACCGGACCTGGTTTTGGAAGCATCACACAAGGGTGTAGAAACTGCTTCCTTTATTGGTAAAGCCGAGAATGTCTGATCCACTCCCCGCCGGAGTTTCGCCACCAGTAATAATCTTTTCTTGTGTTTTTTTTCTCACCGATTGGAAATGGGGAATTGCTAGATTTTTTCAGCTGTATCTTTGGAGCTGCCAAAAAGTTTCGTTGGAGATGATGTAGTATACGCCGGGTAGCAACCAGACACCGGGACATTTGTTTTCTTCCGATTCTATAAATCCAAAGAAACCACCACTTTCGTTCCTTCGGGATTTCTTGGGTCCCAAACGGTACACTGTTCTTTCCACACGCTCAAACTCATATTTAGACGGGTTAAGTAGCCATTCCCAACAGAATTTCGAATTGAGTCCCTTCCACCACTAAGAAGGGAAGCTCAATTTTTACCCGTTGGCCTCCGTCATTAAAAAAATTGATTTCCATGGCCTTGATAATCCCATGGACGGGTTAGCTGCCGCTGCTTACGGTGCTTAAGCAGATATTGCTTGGGCACATTTCGGGTCGGAGTTCCTTAGGCATTTTCGATTAAGCGGAAGTGGTGATGAGATTGGGGAGCGCTCCAGTGTTGACCACAACGTCCTGGTATCCTCTGTACCCGTTTAGCTTGAAGGTTCATGTTCGGTTCAGTATAAGAGCCACAGATAAGGCTTTGTAGTCACTATCCACTATAAGGGTTTTCGGATATGTGAATAAAAAGACTGCGGTTGGCAAAGTGGCGCGGTCGACCCTTCCTTTTCCAGAGTGGATTTCTTCTCCCAATTCCTGAATGAGGATTTTTTCAGGCAGGTTGTGGGAGGATGCTTGAGTTTTGACGTGGGTGAGGGCGTATGGCATGAGGTGCCGGACTAGCATGACAACCATTTTGGAAGAAGAAAGTGTAGTTTTAGGTGAAGATGGGAGTGAATCCGGTTTCTGCAGATCCTTATCTTGTCCTTCTTCCTCGTCATTCTCGAAGCCGGAATCTAGGTTTGGCGGAGTTAGGGTAGTGTCATTTTCCGGGCGTTCTGCCATGTATCTCTCAAACAAGTCCTGATTGTCCTTTTTCTCTCTCTCTAGCAACTCCTTCACCCGTTGTTGTTTCTCACTCCAGTAGTTCTCGAAACCGGGAGGCAATTTAGGTTTGGGAGGAAGAGATGGCAGTTCACTGCGTTTGATACCGAGGCCAATGTCGCTGTTCAGCATTACTGCCCGGGGAGTGAAAGACAAAGGATCGGTAGCTTTCTAGTTGTGGTCCCTCTGACCCATTTTTTGCCTGTCTTGTCTTTGCATCGAGGTGGAATTGCGGAGTTGGCGGCGGCTATCTCCCACCCAAACATTCCAAGCTGCGGACAGGAAAATTTGGGCATGGTAGGCATTTGGGGGTTCCAAATCCCAACCTAAAAAGTCATCATCATTAGCACCCGTTGTACTTTGAAGCTCAAGCTCCGCGAGCTTTTGTAACAACTCCTGTTTTTGTTTTTGGAGTCGTTGTGCTCCCGTGAGAGGTGCACGCCCGGAAGAATATCCCAAGCGGAGGGCAGCCAACTTTGAAGCCATTGCGACCAGTTGCTGACTTTAATGATGGATGATAAATTCCGATGTAAGTTTTGTTGTAGCCACCGAGGCTCGCTTCTGTTCCTTCGCGGTAAGCGGAACTCGGCGTCCCTAAGGATAGAGGAGTTGAAGTGGGAGAGGGTTAACGACAGTTTCTCCTTCTCCAGTGAATAGGGCGAACTGCATCATTTCTTTAGAAACTCCATTCTTTCAAAAAAATTGCGTTTCCTTATGCCCGTGGAAGCCGCTAGCCTCGCATTTTGTTCCTTTGGAGGTGTATTTACTGCGGATTTTATTTGAGATCCTGGCGTCATCAAACTTTGGAAGTTTGATTTGTCGCAGCTGGGATTGCGACATTTTTACGGTTTCTCCTCGGGGAGTTGCACGGTAAGTGTCCTTGGCTACTAATGTCCTCTCCCCCCTTCCTTCCCTTTTGAGCCTTTTTTGCTGCTTCCGGGTCTTTGATGCACGTTCTTTCTCCCATTCCTTTAGCTTTAAGGCCAGCTTCAGTTTAAGTTTTCGGGTGCAGTGCTTCCACCCATGACCGGATTGCTGACAATTTAGGCAATTGTAAAGAAAAACTCTGTAGTCTGCTCACATAATCGGTTCTAACCCTCTGTCAGCCACATGCTTCCCTTTGAGCTCAAGCAAAGCTTGAAGTTCAACCTTTTCCTCCTCACTCAAGGAGGTCTCTCTGGCAAATCCTGCAGAATTTGCGCTAGCCTTGTCGGTCACAGTCTTCTCCCTTGCGTCACTGTGGACAAAGTGATCGTACAACTTCATCGCCACCAGCAAAATGTCATTGGGTGAGGGATTAAAGTCTTGAATGGCCTGTCCGGCAATCCAATTATCAAGAGCACTCTGCCCTGTTGGCCCGAATGAATTACGGACGGCGATGAAATATTTGGTTGCCATTGCCGGAAGATCAATAGTAGACAGCTTTGTGTTCTGAAATATGTTGGAGAGTTGGTTAAAGAGGGTTTGTGGAGTCTTATTCTTCAAACATTGGAATTCCGTGATTTCGTTGATGGCAGACTTGTTCCTTTCGATGTAAAGGAGTCTCCGGATGTTAAGCATGGTGGTACAAGGGTTGGGATTGGCAACCATACGAGTTGCTGCCTGGGCTGCCTCGATTGCTTGCAGCTGGTTAACATAGGCACTTCCCTGTGCCTCTAAATTCAAGTCAGCTGTGAAGGTAGCAGTCATACCTGTTGCAGCCGCTGGAGCCAAGTCAGCCTCGGCTTGTAAAACAGCAACGTGAAGAGCTGGATCTGAGATCTTGATGGTGGGAGCCATCAAGAGTGGTTGTGGCTCTTTGTAATCCGCCAACGCCCCTCCAGAAAGGTAGTTGACCATCATTGGGAAAATGGTTGTTTCAAAATCATCCTGAATGGCTCCTCCCCTGTATTTGTTGATCTCGGATTGTGTGAGGGATTTCAACAACAATAAGAAATCTAAAAATATAACCCATGAGCTATCTCCGGTAAAGATTTGAATTTCCCCCATTTCCTTTTCTTCCTCTACAGAATTTGTGAATTGGGAATCGGAGGGCACTGAAATTCTGTGGTCTCCATTGACCAACAGAATAAGCAGCCTATGTAAAGCCTCTAGGATAATATTTTCCCCTTTCACTTTCCCACTGAATAAGTTCCACCCTGGCACACAAATATTCTGACCACCCTCACCCATGTGAGAACGTACCAAAAGAATCACTAAATTTGCTCCCTTGAGCAGTTAGCTATGGCTGGTCAAAGATGACATTTATAGTTACAAGCTCTCTTAGAGAGAGGTACCTAAATTTCACTAAGTCCTAGTCTATCAACTCACGTCTACCTAGTACTAAACCCTAGGTTAATAAGAACAGTGTATAGTACACAAAAAGTACAATGGCCGATGTACTTTTTGTACGGCTATTGTACGACATGGCCTTAAAGGTGACGCCTATCAAATCAAGAGCCATGGTTTCTCCTCCCATCTTCCCTGATATCTAATAATGTAGCGCCACGTGGCATTGCGTGATGATATCTCCAAAGGCCGCCAAAAAACTCATTCCTGGTGGCGGCTGCAACGACGGCCGTCCGTTCAATTAAATTTACATGGTTCGGATTTGCGTCTCTGCATGAATTGGTTCACATGCTTCTCTTCGTCAAATTGGTATGTTTCAGCCGACGTGTTAAACAACAATTACTTATCAAACCTCGTAAGTGTATCGTTTCATTAATGCCATAATGGTTAAGGCGCACGGCTATATTGAGCCCGAAGGTCGTAGGTTCAATCTTGTTTGGGACACCCATTTTGGTAAAATGCTCTCAACTCCAATCTGCCACCTTCTAAATAAGGCGACAGCCATGGAGTGTCTTTGATCCTCTCTCTCTCTCTTTAGAGTCTAAATAAAATAGAGAAGTGAACTATTAATTACCTCTTTTCAATATTAGTGACATGCCGCTGCACCCGGGAAAGACTGCTTGTGATGAGGGAACAGAATGGAGGAACGACATCTCGGGCCTTAACCGGTAGAAGCAGATGAGTAGATAATAAAGATTGCTGAAAAGATAACGAGCCATCGTCGATGGTAGAGATGGCATGGTTTAAGGTAGGGCTGTCGTCCACCACAAACCTCGAACTAATGATAGATGCCACCAGAGCCCTACTACCCAATTAAGCGATTGGTGGGATGGTGGTTGTAGGAAGCAGACGAAAACCCCTGAAAGAGATTAGTAAAGCAAATTGTCGCCGAGCGAGGAGACCCATGCCCGACAAGTTGATGCAAAATCGCAAAGAGACGATTATCAAAATAAACATAAAATAACATTAACAACACTACACTACAGCAGAGGTCGCAAAAGTCAAAAAAAATCATACCCGAAACCGACCATTTTTTTTTTCAAAATCTGAGTAACCGACGCCCGACCGAGTTTTGTCACGCTCAAAAATTGTTAACCGTTAACCGACCGTCGTTTGCGAAAAAATGAATTAACCGAATCTTGATTTTTCGCGACTAACCGTGCCCGCCCGTAACCGAAAAAGTACAAAATTAATCCATGTACAACGGAATAAGCCAATAATTACGATTTGTCCCGTTCCTTAAGATTTGCGAAATGAATAGTGTTACTACCGTGTCAGATTTGCGACGCTTTGTCGCGTTCCCTAAGATTTGCGAAATGAATAGTGTACTACTGTGTCAGATTTGCGACGCTTTGTCGCGGTTAATAATTATATATCTTTGAAACCCGTCACGTGTATCGTTTCAATAACGCCCTTGTAGATAAGGCTTACGTCTACTTAATTGTTCACAGAACCAGGTTCAAATCTAGACTTAGGCAACATTTTAGTAAAATATCCTCTTGTTCAAAATCTGCCACTTTCTAAACATGGCGGCAGCAATGGCATGCCTTTGATCCTCACTCTCTTTCTTTAAAGTAAAATTAAAATAGAGAAGTGAATTATTAATTACCTCTTTTCAACAAGCCGGGTGGGACTGACAAACTGAGCAAGCGAAATGACTCCTATGTCCTCTTCCTCGGGACCGAGACCGTCTCCTCCTCCGAGAGAAGATGCTGCCCTGAGAGGTGTGGATCCCCCTCCCACAGAGGAAGTACTCGCTCCTAAAATTATTGTTGGAGGAAGGATGTTCTGAAGTGCTCTTTTATATCCAGGAGAGTATTTTTCTTCCATGAGAACTTGCTTTACCGATGGGATGTCGAGGCGAGGTCGGGTCAAAGGAGGTCATTGGGGAATGGGTGGTGGCGGAGAAGGGGACGACTGGAGGCTTTGACGAGAAGGTGTCTGTCCCTGAATGGTGTCTGTCTCCTAAGTCACCATCGAGATGGCTTGGGAGGAGGAGTCGTGAACTAGAGGATGGGGAACGCCGATGAAGAGGTGAGTAGACGTCGTGTTTGTAGGGTAAGAAAGTCGGATCCGATGACCCACGGACTGCTGCAGCGGGAGAAAAAGATGAAGAGGGAGAGGAGGCGGGAACGTCGCGATGCTTTGTTGTAGGACCCGGGGAGTGAGAAGATGGAGGAGGAGGAAAAGATGGGAGATATGGGGATTTTTCGGGAGATCGTGAAGGGGGTGTTGACGGCCTCAAGGGAATGTGAATCCTCTTGTCCGGTCGTAATTCCACCAAAGCCTCCACGGCGGAAGCAACCTCCACCGAGACAAAGGTAGGCTCTTCTCGAGGAAGAGGATCAGACTCAGGAGGTAAACCTGCACCCAAACCCTTCATGTTAGCTTCAATGTTTTCCCCCCCTTCCCGCTGAAGAGGAGGCTCTTTGCTCGTTTCCGAGGAAGGACTTTCAGGCTGGGTGCTTGCAAGAGGAGAAGTCCCTTGAGCGGACGCTTCCGGGTGCGGCTCTTTCCTTGGTGTAGGAGGAATCTACCCGCTGAGAATCACACTAGATCCACGCATAGCTTCCCGAATTATTTTTGATTGCTGTTCCTATAACTTGCGCCTTTCTACCTCTAAGGCTTCCTAATCTATCGTGACAGGTCCGCCCCCCGCTGTAGCCTTGCCCTGGGATTATAGAACTTCCACTAGTTTCTGGGCTCTTTCGACTACTCGGGTCAGATCCGTTATCCCCATTCCCTGAATCTCGGGTTCATTAGGTCTGGTCCTCCACCCTCCTTCGGACAAATCTTCTGGACCCGTACCCGAAACCTCTAGATCGGTTGGTTCGGATTGCCAGAGCCCTTCGGAAGGGCGGACACGAATCGCTGTAGGAGAAGGTCTCTCGGTTGAGGCTGACATAGGAGTTGAGGACGTCTCCTCCTTTGGAAGAGGTGGGAATCTCCCGTTGCTGTCCCTGTGGTCAAACCTCTTTCCCCTCAATGGATCTCGAGCTTCCCTCTCGCTAACCCCTTCTCCTCTACGAGGCCTCGAGGAGGTGTGTCCCCTAGAGGGTCAGTTGGCTGCTGTGTCCTGAGAGGAAGATGGAGGAGGGCGAGAATATGGAACTCTTTGTGACCGGTGTGGCACCGACTGTGAAGAGCTGCTTTCCGAAGAACTGCTCAAAATCTCCACCACCCCTCCCACGGGTCACCCCACCCTGACTCGATTTGTCCGAGCGACTCTCTGCTCCAACTCCTTCTTGACCTTCAGCTCATGGAGGTCGTGAAGGGCAAGGAGTTCCTTACGACATGGGCGACGTGGATCCGTCAAAACCGCGGGGTCAATCTAGATCTCGGCCCGGGGAATCTTGGATCTGGTGTGAAGCCCGACCTTCGGAATATGAACCAAATGGGGCTCCCTCTGCGCTTGCCGCTTTTGCCATGCCCTGGGGGACACTCGGTTCCTTTCCTGGGCCTAAGCACGAGCTTCTTTCTTTTCCTCAGCAAAGGTCCTAGCGGCCTCCGCCAAGGAAAGGTAATGTTCGAGAGTCACACAAAGAGGAGGAGGAGAAGAAGCACCAACTGTTTCCTTGGTCGGAGAATCAAAGACAGACTCGAAGGGTACAGACTCCTCGAACATGTGAGAATTCTCCTATTGTACAGGCTACTCCTGCCTACCCTGCTCTCCAGATCCGTTATCTGGAGTCTCTCCTCCCACCATGATGACAGAGGTAACGAGAGAAAATGTAATGAATGTAGCCGGAGCTCAATTCCAAAAAGAGAGCTTCCAAAGTCACAGCTCCTATCCCCTCTAATCCGAGCGGACATGGTGGCTATTTAGTATTGTGCTTCGTCTGTGGGAAGTCTATCGCACTTGTTCCCTCAAAAGCCATTGTCCTGATCAACGAGGTTTCAGTTTACTACGGAACGCTCACTCCATAACAAAAGAGAACTCCAGACAAAGACACAAGTGCACTGCCTCGTAGATATATATATATAGGTAAATATGATTTGCTTTCCAGGTTTAACAATATCACCTTGCCCCAAAAAAGAGAATAAAAGATAGAAAATGTGAAAAATAGCAAAGCAAGCTTAACATACCCCAGTAATCAACGATGACAATGAGAAAAAGGCGACCCCTCGAGCGATAGTATCGTAAATAGGGATGGAGCTCCTTCAACCTCCGGTGTCCGCAGCTCAGATTCACCAGACTCTTCTCCGTTTCAAACAGCAAAAAGTTCAAAAATCACCCAAAAAGCAGATAGTGCCAACTACCCGTCCGGACTTTGATTCCTACAAAAGACAAATCCTAAACCAATATGGCATTAGAGTCAAAACAAAACAAAGATTCTCCAAAAGATGGTTTGTTCGAATTTTTGAGGGTTTTCATAGGAGACTGTACTTAAAAGCAACCTGTCTCCTTCGGCCCCAAGTGCCTTATACATCAAAAGTTTGTCCAATCTTATGCACAAAAGTCAAAACTATGATATTAACCAATCAGCGGCAAGCTAGTGTAATTGAACTGACTAAAATTTTGTGGTCTCCATTAACCCACAAAATTAGCAACCTATGTAAAGCCTCTAGGATAATATTTGCCCCTTTTCTCACTCAATAAGTGCCGCCCAGGCACACAAATGCTCTAACCACCCTCACCCTTGTAAGAACAAGATTCCCTTGGGTCAAACGCAAAAAGAATCACTGAATTTGCTCCCCTGAGCAGTTAGTTATGGCTGGCCAAAGATGGCCTATAAATACAAAAGGTCACCTGGAGAGAGGCGCCTCAAATACGCTAAGTTCCTTAACTCCTACTCATAACTACCTACTACTCTACCCTAAGCCAATCAAAAGAGTGTATAGTACAAGAAGGTATAGTGGCCGATTGTACTTCTTGTATGGCCATTGTACAACATGGCCTTCGGGTTGACACTTGTTGAAACTCTGAGACCTCCATAAGTCCTCAGAGTAGACAGCTTCCAAGAAGCCTCTAGGATAATCCTGACCCCTTTGTGTTCCAGCAAAAATAACTGCCACCCTGGCAGACAAAAACCCTGACCACCTGCACCCTTGTGAAGGCAAGACTCCCCTGAGTCGGTAGCAAAAAGAATCTCTGAATTTGCTCCCCTGAGCAGTAAGTTATGGAGGGTCAAAGTTGACCTTTTGTACAGAAGCTCTCTGAAGAGAGGGTCCTATCTTCTAATTTTTCTAAGTCCTATCTCTCTCACAGACTCTATCTACTGATGTACGGAACCAATCAGAATTGAGGTTCGTACGCAAAAGTACAGCCGCCGGTGTACTTTCGGTACGGACATTGTACGACATGGCCTAAATGTCGACACATGTCAAATCTGGATTCGGTGCCATAATCTCCGGAGATTCTACAATCCAACGGAATTTCGCCACGCGTCATCCGATGTGGCGATGTCCACAAACCGCCGAAATCTTCCTCCGCGGTCTCGGCGCTAATTCGGCCGTCCGATTAGATTCAGATTTAATCGTAGCCGTAATAAATACATGCGCGGTATTTATTTCACTTCCGAAACAAATGCGCGGTATTGATTCGTAATCCGTACCGTCATCCGTACCGGATCTATGTATCCCGTAATCCGTAACAGTTAAATGAATTATCGAACGTATACATATTTAAATAATTATCGAACTATATAGTATCTAACACTAATCTTAGACTTAATGGCTAAGGCTACCGGCTACTTCCTGTCTGCCGGCCGATAGGTACAAGGATCAAATCCTGCCGCAGGCAAATACCTTTTAAATAAATAAATAAACCCCAACATAAAATTCCCGTAAACCTCAGGATAGCCAAGGTAGCCATGGCTCTAGCTTCCTCTCCAATATCTCAGTGACTGCGACAAGTTTGAGAGTTGGAGAGAGAAGTTAGAGGTAGACTGCCTCGGCTTCTTTCTATATTTCTATTTAGACCTAGAAAATACTAATAAATCCATTAGTTTCTACACTCCCCTTATTTTCTAGTCAATCTTTAATTTCAGACCACACTTCTCCTTGCAAAAAATTAGCTTAGGGGAAGGCACAGGTTTGGTCATCATATCTGCTACCATCTCACTATCTGGTCTGTACTCTAAACTGATTATTTTGTTTTCTACTTTCTCTCTAACAAAGCTGAGTCTGATGTCCATGTGTTTGGCTTTAAAATGGTGTTTAGGATTGGCAGAAATAGCGATTGCTGCCTGATTATCACAAAATATTTTCTGCACACCACTCTTACGGTGACCAAGCTCACCAAGCAAAGACTTGACCCACATCAATTCTTTTACAGCAGAGCAAGAGGCCATATACTCAGCCTCCATGGTGGACTGAGCAATAACCTTTTGTTGTTTGCTACTCCAACAGCAAGCCCCATCACCCACATATAATACATATCCACAAGTACATCTCCTCATCGGAGCATCACCATAACTGGCATCACTCCAAGTAGTGATGTCAGTATTCTCCCCACCCAAATGCAACCATAGATCTCTAGTTCCTACCAAATATCTAAGGACTCTCTTAGC
The DNA here is from genome assembly GCA_037447655.1 of Zygnema cylindricum. NCBI lineage: Eukaryota > Viridiplantae > Streptophyta > Zygnematophyceae > Zygnematales > Zygnemataceae > Zygnema > Zygnema cylindricum. The sequence goes on from JBBHKE010002803.1 coordinate 33,666, forward strand.
TGCCTCCCAGTCCTTCTTAGTGGGAGCATTTAGACTTCTACTCAGCACTCCTACAGCTGCAGCTAAATTTGGTCGGGTACAATTCATAAAATAGATTAGACTTCCCACTACTTGCCTGTAAGGAATAGTCTGCATAAACTTCTGTTCATCAGGAGATAATTCCTCGTCTAAGACTATGACTCCTTCTTCCTCACTCCCCTCACTTCCCTTTTTCAACTCCATTGGAGTTGTACAACTATTAGCTTTATCCATTTGAAATTTTTCAAGCATGTTCCCTATTGCTTCCTTTTGAGTCAGTTTTATAATTTTCCTTTTCCGGTCTCTCTCTACTTGAATTCCCAAAATATATCTTGCTTCTCCCATATCCTTCATTTCAAATCTCCCCTTAAGATCGGTTTTCAGTTTGTTAATTTTTTCCATTGATTTACTTAATACAAGCAAATCATCAACATAAATTGCAATAAATATCAAACCTTCCTCATCTTCAAAAACATAGATTGAGTGATCTGAGCTGATCCGAATATATCCCAGACCGGTAAGAAACTCATCAAGCTTCTTATTCCATTGTCGAGGTGCCTGTTTCAAACCATAAAGAGATTTAATCAGCCGACATACCTTACTCTCCTCTCCTTCCTCCACAAAACCTTCGGGTTGTCGCATGAAGATCTCCTCTTCCAATTCTCCATGCAAAAAGGCTGTCTTGATGTCCATCTGATGCACTTCCATGTCTTCCGCCGCTGCTAAACTGAGAAGTATGCGGACGGAGGGAAATCTGACCACCGGGGCAAAGGTTTCCTCGTAGTCAATTCCTTCCTTTTGTGTAAATCCCTTTGCCAATAATCTGGCCTTGTAGCGTTCGATTGTGTTATCTGGGTTCAATTTAATTTGAAGACCCACTTACAACCAATTGGTTTTCGGTTAGGTGGACAGTCCACCAGCTCCCAAGTATCAGCTGCCATGATTAAAGCCATCTCCTCATTGATGGCTGTCTTCCACCGGTTTCTTTCTGGACAAGTCATCGCCTCTCTATAAGATTGAGGTTCATCTTGATGAGATAGTTTAGTTACCTTGTTATTAACCTGTTTTTCTTGCAGTCTTTTGCTACTTCTCCTCCCCCCCTCAAAATCTGATGCCGGAATAGATGGTTCTCGTGGATTCTTTTGAACAAACTCGGCTTCTCCCCTATCCCTTGATTCCGAATCAATTTCCACCACGTCTTCCGCTTCGAGTAGAGTTGTCACTGGAGTTTCCACAGCCGAGTCCTTTTTGGTCTGATTTGTTCCTGCAAGAATGTCATCTTCTCTAAAACCTGGATAGTTAGGAAGCTCAAAGTCATCGGAATTTTCTGACTCAAATCTGATTTTTACTGACTTTGTATATTTGAAGGGATCCACAGACTTTCCTTCATCCATAACTACTAGATGCTTTACTAAGATTACATCTTCCCTTTTTAAATCATAAACTCTATATCCTTTAACATCTTCATCATATCCTAATAAGTATCCCGGTTTTCCTTTAGGATCTAGCTTCCAATTGGACCGATCAGTATCTAGACTGAATACTTGACTGCCGAAAACCTTCAAGTGAGATATGTCTGGTTTTCGGCCTGTCCATCTCTCATAAGGTGTTTGGTCTTTTATAGCTGAAGTAAGAACTCTATTCCTGAGGTAATTAGCACAGTTCATTGCTTCTGCCCAAAACCTTTTTCCTATCTTTTTAACTTACAACATACTTCTAGCACTATCACTTAGTGTTCTATTTAACCTTTCAGCTACCCCATTCTGTTCCGGATTTTCTGGAACTGTCTTTTGGTGTTGAACCCCATCTTCCCTCAGAAAATCCTCAAACTGGTTAGAAGTATACTCTCCACCATTGTCACTCCTTACTCTCTTGATTGGAGTTTCATGGAGTTTTTCGCTCCATGCTTTATATTGTCTAAAACAATCCTCAGCTTCGGACTTGTTTTTCAAAAAATATACCCGGGAATACCGAGACCAATCATCAGTTATAGTCATCATAAATCTCTTCCCCCCCGGTGAGGGCACTCTAGCCGGTCCCCAAATATCTGTGTGTACTAGATCTAGAAGTTTTTCTCCCTTATAGGTGGTTGTTTTAGGAAAGGGTAATCTGTGTGCTTTACCTTGAGCACATCCACTACAATCACTTATATCATCACTCTCACTGAACTGAATCCCTTCCACCACTCCCATCTTTTTCATCTCTCTTAACTTATCTAGATTCACATGCCCAAGCCTCTTATGCCACATCATAATATCATGAACACCAGCATAGTAAAGTTTCTTCTTTTCATTACTTAAGATCAGCCTAAACATCCCATGGCTACCTTTCTCAGCAATGAAATAGACATCATCCTCAAAACTAGCAATAAAGACTCCTTCCCTAGTGCTAGTAAAAAAACCCTTATCATCTAATACTGATGTAGAGATAAGATTTTTGTTCAGCTCCGGAATAAACAATACATCGGAGAATGTTAATATGGATGTCTTTCCTTCTACTAACACTTTTAGATCTACCGATCCTACAAGAGTAGTGGTGACTATCCTCCCATCCCCGTACTCTATCTCTACGGTGGGAATCTTTCTTATCTTAGTGAACAGGTGTCTATCCTTACACATGTGCGTGGAGGCACCTGAATCTACAATCCAGCCTGCTTCACCTTTCAATCCACCGTAAGCACATTTCTGCCTCCGTGGAATTTCGACCTCTTTTTTCGCCTCCAACTCCTCATCCAAAAGGAGCTCATCGTCCTCGTCCTCGGATTCAACCTCAAGTACCTGTGTGACAAGGGCCTTTTTCTTTCCTCTCGGGGTACCACCGGTCTGCCCCTCCTTTAACCGAAGCTCGGTTAGCTTAGTGCACTCTGCCATATAGTGCCTGGTTTCTTACAAAAATGACATAGATCTTTGGGAGCCCTTGGTTCGAACTCATCTGCCTGTTTTTTCTGCTTCCTACCCCCATAGTTTCCGACCGGTTTTCGGGAATCCCTGTTCCTCCAATCAATCGCTGTTGCCAAGGCTTGGCCACTCTTTCCTCCCCTTCGGATCTCAATTGTATTCTCTTGAACGAGAATCATCCCTACCACTGAGTTCCATATCCACCTTGAGTCAGGCAAGTCCTGCACACGGTAAACTATGTTCACGAACTCATCAGGTAACTTCATCAGTAAACAGTTAACCTTTTCTTTTTAACTAAAATCTTTTCCCGCACTCTGTAGCTCCATGAAGAGTGTAGCAAGCTCATTGCAAAAATCCAACATATTTCCCCCTTTGTATACATACTCCTTAACTTTCTGATCAGCCAACTGTTGTTGCTGAATCGTACCACTTCGGTACATCTCTATGAGAGCCATCCAAAGATCGGATGCTCTTTCTACCTGCAAATGAGGACATGCAAGTCCTTGAGTGAGATGGCGTAGGATGAAGTGCTTTGCCGCCATATTGTTGAAGTCCCAGGTTTCAGTATCATTCTCCTCATTCCTCGGAATAGGTGACATGAATGTGGAACCAGTTGCTATTGGTGTGGTCGTCTCCTTCTCCTTTCCTTTGTCCACCACCTCTCCTTCCTTTGTTTCCTCCGTTGAAGGTGGGTCCTCTTTCTTGGTGAATCTGGTTCCTCCAAAGCCTAGAGGAATTCCAAGACTTGATGGACGCCCCAATCGTCCACTCACTATCCCCCAAAACCTTTTTTCGCATAAAGCTCCTATCATCATACTTTCCCAGTATATGAAGCCAGTTCCATTAAAGATTGGTACCCTAGAGGGTGGGCCCATAACCTGAAACTCTGAGACCTCCATAAGTCCTCAGAGTAGACAGCTTCCAAGAAGCCTCTAGGATAATCCTGACCCCTTTGTGTTCCAGCAAAAATAACTGCCACCCTGGAAGACAAAAACCCTGACCACCTGCACCCCTATGAAGGCAAGACTCCCCTGAGTCGGTAGCAAAAAGAATCTCTGAATTTGCTCTCTTGAGCAGTAAGTTATTGAGGGTCAAAGTTGACCTTTTGTACAGAAGCTCTCTGGGAGAGAGGGTCCTATCTTCTAATTTTTCTAAGTCCTATCTCTCTCACAGACTCTATCTACTGATGTACGGAACCAATCAGAATTGAGTTTCGTACGCAAAAGTACAGCCGCCGGTGTACTTTCGGTACGGACATTGTACGACATGGCCTAAATGTCGACACATGTCAAATCTGGATTCGATGCCATAATCTCCGGAGATTCTACAATCCAACGGAATTTCGCCACGCGTCATCCGATGTGGCGATGTCCACAAACCGCCGAAATCTTCCTCCGCGATCTCGGCGCTAATCCCGGCCGTCCGATTAGATTCAGATTTAATCGTAGCCGTAATAAATACATGCGCGGTATTTATTTCACTTCCGAAACAAATGCGCGGTATTGATTCGTAATCCGTACCGTCATCCGTACCGGATCTATGTATCCCGTAATCCGTAACAGTTAAATGAATTATCGAACGTATACATATTTAAATAATTATCGAACTATATAGTATCTAACACTAATCTTAGACTTAATGGCTAAGGCTACCGGCTACTTCCTGTCTGCCGGCTGGTAGGTACAAGGATCAAATCCTGCCGCCGGCAAATACCTTTTAAATAAATAAATAAACCCCAACATAAAATTCCCGTAAACCTCAGGATAGCCAAGGTAGCCATGGCTCTAGCTTCCTCTCCAATTTCTCAGTGACTGCGACAAGTTTGAGAGTTGGAGAGAGAAGTTAGAGGTAGACTGCCTCGGCTTCTTTCTATATTTCTATTTAGACCTAGAAAATACTAATAAATCCATTAGTTTCTACACTTGTCAACTTGGGAGCCATCGTTCCTCCTCCCATCTTTCCCGACGTCCAATGATGTGTCGCCACGTGGCAAAGCGCGCCGCGCTGTCTGGAAGCTGCGGAAGATTCATTCGGGTTTGGCGGGGGCGACGACGACCGTCCGATCATATATTTTACACGGTTAGATTCGCGTCCGCGAGCGCCGTTTGACTATAAATGTCGTTTCGTCAATTTTGGTCTGTTTAAGTCAAAGTGACGTTTTCTATAACACTTTAATTAATTATCGAACCATATACTTGTATCATTTCGTTAACGCCTAAGTGGATGAGGCATACGTTTACATAGAAATCCGTAGACCCAGGTTCAAATGCTGCTAAAGGCAGCAGTTTGGTAACCTATCAATCTGTCTGTCTGTTTCCCTATTTCCTTCTGACTATGGCGGCAGCCATGGTGACTCTCTTTCTCTCTTCACTCTAGAGTCTAAATTAATAAGTGAATATTAACTACTTTTCAACACTAACATATGACAAATTAAGCCGTACTGCACCCAAGGCAAAAAGTTATGCTTCTGATTGCGGTTAGATCCGCAGCCGGAAGTTTTTATTAAGTCCACTATTATAAGACAAATGCCTAAAAATGACTCTGAAGTGCCAAACTTTGACCTAAGGTAATTAATGGACCAAAAGTCAGCTAAACCTGGACTAAATTTCTACGGAAAGCTAACAGCTTAATCTAGACGACAATTGGGAAAGTTACGTGGAGATCCACAATGTACCCTCCAAAAGCGCTCGTGGCAACTGATCCCATGTAACAAACTTGAATCTTTGAGGCGGAATAACTTGGTCGTGCGGCCTCCGTTAGGCGCGAAGTAAAGTGCATTCCGCTCAGTTTAGAGAATCCAAGGAGCTGATCTGGCTTCGTGCACTCACTCCTCTGTACTCTGGGGACCGTACAAGGGAGAAAGGGCTCGAAAATCCTTAAGGATATAAATGTGTGCTTCAAAAGCACGCGAGCTTGACATTGCACGTCTATTGTACGACATAGTCTACAAGGTAACACCTCTCAAATTAGGAGCCATGGTTCCTCCTCCCATCTTATCCGGTATCAAATAATGCGGCGCCACGTGGCAACGCGTGACGCTATGTCTGAATGTCACCAAAAGCTCACTTCGAGTGGCGGCTACAATGTTGGTCGTCTGATCAAAACATAGTTTACACGGTTCAGATTCGCGTACGTGCATGAATTGTTCCTCTTCGTTAGTTTGGTGTTGATTAGCCGTTTCGTTAATGTTTATATATGTTTGAAATCCGTCACGTGTATTGTGTAACTCTGAGACCTCCATAGGTCCTCAGAGTAGGCAGCTTACACTAAGCCTCTAGGATAACCCTCACTCCTTTGTATTTCAGCAAGAATAACTACCACTGTGGCAATCAAAAATTTTGACCACCTTCACCCCTATGAAGGTAAGACTCCCTTGAGTTGATAGCAAAATGAATCTCTGAATTTGCTCCCCTGAGTAGTAAGTTATGAAGGGTCAAAGTTGACCTTTTGTACAGAAGCTCGCTGGGAGAGAGGGTCCAATCTATGAAATTTTTCTAAGTCTTATCTCTCTCTAAAACTCTATCTACTGAAGTACGGCACCAATCATAATACTGTATCGCACATAAAGGTACAGGTGCCGGTGTACTTTTTGTACGGCCATTGTACGACATGACCAATAAGTCGACACATGTCATTTTTGGATTCGATCCTGAAATCCCTAGAGATGTCGTATTCCAATATGGTTGTGCCACGTGTCATTCGATGTGACGTTGACCGCAAACCGCTGAAAAACTATTCCACAATCTCGGCATGCTTCGCGGCCGTCCGATTAAAACGGATTTCAATTGTAGACGTCATAAATACTTGCGCGATATTTATTTCGCCTTCGAAACAAATTGCGAGGTATCCGTTTCGAATATTCTATACGCCGTATATTACAAACTGTTTTTATGTTCAAATATCCCGTTAAATGAAATTGCCTACGTGTACAGATTTATCTAATTATCAAACCTATATCGTATATCTTTGATTTTAGTCTAATTGGCTAAGGCTACGGGCTAGAGGCAGCTTTAGCGGACGGCAGGTACCAGGTTCAAATCCTTGATCCGTAAATAACTATTTTGGTAAATCTACCAATATAAAGTCTGTCCCCGTCTGGATAGCATAGGCGGCCATGGCTCTATCTCCCTCTCTAACTTTCAGTGACTGGGACAAGTGTGGGAGCTGGAGAGAGGAGTTAGAGGTAGACTGCCTCTGCTTCTTTTCTGCATTTTACACAACCTAGAAAATACTAAAATAGCCTTTAATTTGTACATATCGTTTCGTAGCGCCTTAATGGTTAAGGCGCCCGGCTATAGAGAATCCAGAGGTCGCAGGTTCAAATCCGGACTTAGGTAACATATCGGTAAAATATCATCTGCTTCAAAATCTGCCACTTTCTAAATATGTTGGCAGCCATGGCGTGCCTTTGATCCTCACTCTCTCTCTTTAAATTATAACTAAAATAGAGAAGTGAAATATCAATTACCTTTTTTCAACAATTCATTTTAGACCTAGAAAATACTAAAAAATCCATTAATTTCTACACGCGTAACAGTCACACGTCTGAAAGACATACCAGGGAACACACTTATTACAATTAAGACACATATTAACATACTTAAACTCTAATGAAACTACCCAAAAGTGACGTTATTATAATGCATAAGACATGGACGAACGGAACAACGTACATGCGTCCAACTTACACGAAAAAACGACGTGGCGTAATAGCCATTCTGTGAATTTTAAACAAGAAAATACTGAAATTAAACTTTACGTTTCGCGGTTTAGCGTTGACACATAACCGCCGTAAATTAGGCTACCCCGTACGGATACTTGATTTGGCGACGTCGTACGTTTTATAATATTTTGTACGGATACATATATTAATGTATATAATTGTACGGAGAATATTCCAATTTTGCTGTTCCCAAATTAGCTTAAAACCCGAAATAAACATAAACATTAAAAAAAAAAAAATCAAAATCCTAATTAGCATCAATGACTGTATTTTTTCTTCAACACTATTTAAACTTTGACACTAATAACGATTCGCGGTGTAATGGAGCATAGCATGGCGATACTTG